>BLKR01000005.1:1800000-1972500 GCA_011170035.1 Teleogryllus occipitalis | reverse complement strand
CTGGAGCAGCCATTGTTTTATAAAATTTTATTTTGGTGTCTTTCCTTGTTTTGTTCTGAAGTGTTCGGTTTATTATGCCCCATAGTGATTGAAATTTATTGGCCTTATTCTCTATGTCTTTATCTCTGTCATAACTGATCTCGCAACCAAAATAATTGAAATTAGAAATCTGTTCGATTACTGTATCGTCAATGACTATTTTTGAGCGAACGGGGTGTTTATCATAATGGGCCATAACCTTTGTTTTCTTTTTTGATATCCGGAGATTATATTCGAGCCCTCCCAGTAGATGTAGTTTGTATACGGCTTTTTGTAATTCGTCTTCACTTTCTTGTAGTATTGTTATGTCATCTGCATAAAGAATAACATTTAGATGTTTGTTCTTCTTTAACTGGATTCCAGGACCCACTATACATTTCCATTTTTTAATAAGATCATCTACATATATATTAAATAGCGTTGGAGATAAACTACATCCTTGTTTGAGTCCTCCATTTGTCAAAATTTCTTCAGTTTTCTTCGTACCAGTGTTTATTATAATTTTTGTGCCCGTAGATAAACTTTTTATGGTATTTATTAGGTGTTCAGGATAGCCACTTTCACTCATTACATTCCACAATTTAACTCGATCCACACTGTCGAAGACTTTCTAGAAGTCAATAAAGGCTAAATGGGTCTCCATATTGACTTCTCGTCGTTTTTCTAAAATCCTTTTGATACTAAAAATGTCACTGCATGAGCGTCCTTTCCGAAATCCCGATTGTTCTTCTTGTAATTTAACTTCTGTAATGATTTTTAATCGAGAATTAATTATTTTTGCAAATATTTTATAAGCGCCATTCATGAGACTAATACCTCTATAGTTCCCGCACTCATTTCTTTGACCCTTTTTAAAGATAGATATAACCTCCGTCGTTTTCCAGCTATTAGGTGTTTTATAACTTGTCCAACATTCGTTGTACAGATGAAGCAACCTAAAATCACAGATAGGTCCTGCGTATTTTAAAAGTTCCATGTTAATACCATCAGGGCCACATGCCTTCCTGTTTTTCATTGTTTTTAATGCTAACTTAAATTCTTCGAAGGAGATGAGGTCCACCGAACTGTTGTAACAGAGCTCTTCCTCTTGAGAATCGATGGTTTTTTGTACACCAAAGTTTTCTATAGTGTTCTTTCCATTGTTCTTCATTAATGATTTGTATATCTGCAACATCTTTCTTTCCCTGACTTATTTAGATGCCGAAATACCTTATAAGCAAACATTTGCCGTCCATTTGCCTTCGTTTTCTATATTACTTATAAATCTATCCCATGAATCAATATGTGCAGATGTAATTATGTGTTTAGCATTATTCCTTTTTTGTATGTATTCCTCCCTTGTTTCGGGTGTTTTGTTTTGTAGGAAGTTTTAAAGTTCTGCAGGAATTTTTTTTATTAAAAATAAGATGGGTTTCTGTGACACAAGCTATTTGTTTTTAATGATTCGCGATCATTTAAAAAAACAACTCAGTTTTCCAGAGAGTAAAAACTTTCAGTAAAATGTGATAATCTGCATTCAAGGAGACAGAAGACGGCAGCGCCGCGCACGAACATTTTTTATAAATTAATCAAATGCGCGAAAGAAAATCAAAATTAACATTAACACCCAGTAAAGCATAATATTAGGAATTATTTGAAAAAAGAATCATTAAAATTGGGCAAGCGGTTTACGAGATTTCGAAATAACTGTAATCATACATCTTCAGTCAAAAGGCATGGGCATGGAGGCCATTGTTACTATAGTAAAGTTAATGGCAAATGTGATTTTTAGCGAATATCAGGAAAACGCTTGAAGGAATCGAACTGGAACTTTGGCGAACGACAGAACAAAAATTATGAAAAATTTCGAAAGTTATTACAATTTTGGGAAACGCCTAGTACACGAGTTATAATTAAAAGTATGATTGAAACGAACGTAAAACAAGTGACGCATCGTATTGACGTCACGACGTGAATGAACTAAAATGATGAGATTTGACAAAACAAGACATTGAAAAGAAGAGCCAAGATAGTAATAATTAGCAGAAAAATAATAGACAATATTAGAAACCGGTAGCGAGGCGAAAAGAAAACAATAATAAACGGGAATTTAAGAAATCTTATGTGATCTTGTTTGTGGATACGGGTGAGCAATCGGCGGTTGTTCGAGAAAATCTATATAGACGGCGGGCAACAATGCTACACAGACACGTAGACTGACACGCAGACAGATAGACAGAGAGGCAGAAGCTGTGACGAGAAGGAGTAAAAGTTCATTGTTGTGCGAGTTTGTAAAATATTTTGAAACATTTTTGTTTACATTTTTTTACGTGGACAAAATCAAGGTAGTGATAAAGCGAGTGAATTCGGGATTAGGAACAATAACATATGAATAGACGCATCGCGAAGACTGATTTTGTTTACGCGATTGCAGTGTTAGGCAACGGATGCGGACATCTTGTGTTACAATTTTTATAACACGGAGTGTATCAGATTTTGGACAGTGATCAAAATATAAATAGAACAGCTGAATTCATGTAAGTCAACAATATTTCTGCACCGCGGGAATTTTAAAGTTTGTATTTCTTCGATATTCGTGAAATCGAGGATATTCTTTCGCCGTGAGAACTTTAATATGGTGGAATCGTCGTGTGTACTGGAGGACGCTTCGCAGCGTGTGTTCAGTAATGGAATTTGATGGAAAATATGGTTTGGAGCAAATTGAAGTTGCAGCGCATTACACGGTACACGGGGAGCGTACCAGTCGATAGACGGCGATGCGTGACATGCGTCGCGTGTTGCAATATTGGCCATCATAAAGGGAAGTGACACATGTATATTTGTTTGTTCTTTTTTTTATCTGCAAGCATTTGTCGAAGACCAAGTTGTGTCTCTAGTTATAAAACGATAAGGTTAAAATTTCTTACGACAGAATGCGCATTCAGTGTGGATGAGTAGTCAGATTGCATTATAATTTTCAGTGTGAATGATTGTTATTTATTTGTAGGGTTTTTTAATATTGTGCGTATTGTTGATTGTGTTATATTTTTGTGTGCCGTCAGAGGGCCTTGTTTTCCTCAATGTGTGTGATGTGTTGACATATCCAAAGAAAACACGCAAAAGAGAAAGTAAATAAATAATGATGAACACATCCAGGTTCATCAATAGCCTCTATCTAATGTGTTGTAATTGTAGTATTTAGATGCCGACTCATGCACGTGCATATAAATACATCGTTTGTAGTCCTGTATAGGGCAATCACGCAGTCACGCCCAGGGAAATTTAAAAAATTGTACAAATTTAGCTAGTTGACGGGCAAATATAAAAACTAAGGTAGGTTTGAAGAGAGGAATTATTATATTGGCAGCCCAACATAAAGCAGGTAGTAGAAGAGATTAGGAGAATAGAGTAGAGAGAGTAAAGAGAGAGTAGAGTAGAGGAACGGTACATTACAGTATATTGTAAATATGGAGGAAGTGTTCAAATATTTTTTGTTGCCTTTTATTGCCAATTGCATTCCAGCTAAGTATAGGGAGCAGATTAGTGTTGTTAGGCATTTTGATTGTGATAAGGGACTTGTTGAATTTGCGGAATAAGAGTGGAGGTAACTTGAGAAACTATTCTAGTAATTAATTGGGTGATATCTAGAGAAGAAGAGTTAGTAGTATTGTTAATACTTTTTAGGCTGGTTTGCAGTTAAATGAGAGGTGTGTATCGATGGATTAGGTGGTGATGAAAGTCACCTAATGGAAAGTCAGATTTATTATAAGTATATAATTTAGTATTGCATTATTGTTTATGCAGTGGCTTGGGGGTAGTTGTAGTGTTATTAAATTTAGAAATTTTGTTGTTAAGAATTTTTTTGTAGTTAGAACATCCTTTACAATCAACTGTATGATTTTGGTTGCAATTAATACAAATGAGAGGACTATTTGACGATTTCTTGCAAAAAGAGTAATGGTGATTTTGGTTACATTTTACACATGAACTTGGATTTCGTTCTACCATCTCCATAATTGCCATCGCCTCCGTTAAACGTGGCGTTCCCTCCTGCTCTCCTCTCCAAACTGGAGAGGAGAGCAGTTCCCTCCCGCCTCATTCACAATGCAAATTTAAACGTAAACGTAACCTAGAAATGGGCCGCAAAACCTAGAAATGGGGTACTAAGCGAGACCATTCACAATGCCTTGACGAAACCGTAGACGTGAGTCCATAAACTTAAGAGTTCGCAAGCTCCTAGCTTTTATGTTTAAGTTTACGCCGGAATTCTACCAAAGACCAATGAGAGAGCAGGATGAAAAAAAAAAAAAAAAAAAAAAAAAGCACACCAGAATCCGCGAGAAGATAATTGAAGGTCGATTCCACATTGTGTTATGGTGTTTATGCGTGTCTATGGTCGAAACTGAATAGAGAAGTACTACTCAAGCAGTTTGCAGAGTTTTGGTGCGAGTTGAGAATCAAAATTAAAATTTGGGCCAGTGTCTTTATGACCGACGAGATGGCGAACACAATTGTTACTTTCGATGAATTGTTGGTGAATTTGGTGCAAGAGAATCTATGCTTTACGACAAGGTACATGCGGACTACAAGGACGTGGTGTTAAAGGAAAACACGTGGGCCAAACTTTCACAGGTTTTGAACCATCCAATGTCGGAATGCTAGTCTAAGCTTAACACACCTAGGGAAAGATACTGCAAAGAAAAATAAGGAAATAGACTCAAGAAGTGGAACTGGATTATCTTAAAAAAAAGAATGGCCGTTAATGGAAGCCATGCCTTTTCTGGACGATCGTATTAAGCCTCGAAAGACGTTTAACGATTTTACGGTAAAGCATTGTGAAGGTGAGACTATTGTGGCAGATAGTGAAGTAAATTTCATAACTATAGAAGAGGTCAGCAACAGCAGTGATGAAAGCGAGGTAATTACTTCTCTTATTCCAGAGGTAAATACCTTACCTCCTGTCCGCAAAAGAAGGCATTGTAGTTCATCAATAGACGATGATTTAATTCTGCTGTCGCTGCAGGCTGTTGCAGAAAGAAGTAAGAAGGTTCTTCAAACTCTTACTTCGAAAAAAGAACAGACTCGAGTAGATTGGATCCAATTTCTCAGTATATTTGTGAAAATTTAGCATTGTTGCCTAAAAGACGAAGTTATGTTGGAAATAACACAAGTAATAATGAGGGCAAAGGGGAAGGCGCGGAGCCAGGAAAATGTGTAGTTCACAAAAATAAAATCACAGCTTGTTATATTATTTCAGATGTTTTTAATCTTGATTTCCTCTTAATACATAAATTAACTAACCCTCCAAGCTCCCAGCAGGTGAAATTAAATACTTGGGCAGTTGCTCGCGCACATGAGTTGCATGCTGTGTTGCATTTCGTGCACCAATTATAAAATTTAAATTGTGAAATCCTGTGGCACATCCCTTCTCCAGTTTCCTGCTACAAGTTGCCCATCCACCTCTCTGTCTGCAAATAACAATGGACAATACGTTTTATGTTTTGAGTTTATTTCTGATGTAGAGCAACTAGTATGTCATTTAGAAAGGTGAAGATAGCAGTGTCTGTATATCTACCATTTCTGAAACCATGTTGGGCCTCTGTCAATGTGTTATTTGAATTGAGAAAACTTTTGAGTTTCATTAAAAAGCTTTTCTAGATTTTTTGAAAATCCAGATAGTAAGGATATTGGTTTGTACCTCATGTGATTGTGAGTCTTACCGTTTTTTAACTAGATTGATCCACTTTTCTTTTATATCAACCCTTCTAATTGCTTCCCATATCTTTTTTCTTGGGACACTATTGTATGCTTTTGAAGGTCTATAAAGGTTACATAAATATTCATATTTCTGCTTTTATGTTTCTCTATAACTTGTCTGATACAGTGGATTTTATCTAGGCATGATCATCCTCATCTAAAACCACTCTGCTCTTCACTCAATTCAGGTTTATCTTCTTCAATTTTTTTACTCAGAATACTACACATTCCTTAAATACAAAATAATAATCCTGGGCTATGAACCAGAGACAAAGGAAACCTACAAAATAAAAAAAAAGTTATATCCAGCCAATAACAAATACAAAAATTACCAATTCCTATAGAACTCAAGTTTTAAAAATCTTTCACTACCTTGTACACACAGTTCTTGTGTTCATTAACAAGAACATATTCGTTAACAGTTCATCTTAAAAATTTAATTCAAACTTACTCTAAAAATAACCCAAGAGAAGCAACTAACCTTCACGAATGTGACAAGCACATTAATCCTACAAAAGTACATATTCTCCAGGAACACAATTCAACAATTTACCATAACATTTGAGACACATTACAAAATTGCACAACTTTAAAAATAAACTCAAATAACTTCCTCCTGCAGAAACTTTTTTATACTCTTCAAGAATTTATCGGTGACTAATATGTGCTATTTGATTCATAGGATTTGCAGGACTTGGAGTTGATGCAGACCTGTTCAAAAACAAACTTACTTCCTTCTCCTGAGACTGTTTGAGTTTCCTTTTCCTAAGATCAACCTCATTGCCATCCATTAGACATTGTTGTTTTTAACATTGTTTTTTCTTGTAAATGTTACAATACATACCGAAATTGTTTAATAATACAATTAAATACAACTAATCTAGATGTCAGGTAAAACTGACACATCACACAACTGTAATTATATGAGGTTAAATAAATATTATTATTGTTTATTATTATCGAATTCTATTCACTTCTGAGACATTCAACACAAACTCCCTAAAATTTTCACATTTATCCGTTTCATGGAGCCAAATGCTCATATGGTCCTTTGCATGCCTTGGCCTTGTTTTTGAACAATTAAATTTAGCTTCTACTCTACTTTAAAACTGCAAATAGCACGATTTGAGAAGTTACATACAAAATACAAATGTTTGGTTATAAACCAACCTTTATAACGATAGTCCTGGCGACATATCAATAATGTACAGTACTCATCACTAATTACCAGGTGCACACTCAATTTTTCGCGATGACTCGTCTATAATAAATTGTTAATAATCGAGTGACATCAGTAGTACGAGGGTATAATCACAATTACTACAGTCACATGTACTCGTGACATTGCTTGTCACCTGCACGATCGAATGTTTTTCTGTTTCGAAATTATTCCGCGTCGCACGCTAGTGTCGTGAATGTACTTTCTCCACAATGCAAGAAGCAGCCAATAAACATTGACGTACCTGAAAGGGAATATCACAGTAATGTCGGAGCACCAAAACGTTTATTTTTATTATTATTATGCTTTATGCACCGTAAGGCTTTGAAACCCCGTGTGTGGGACTCCCTTAGTTGGGCTACCCACTAAAACCCCCTCCATTCCAGCCAGAATGTCTTAGCAAGGAATCGCAGCTGTGGCATTTCATCTTGCCAGACTGGCTCGGTGATCTCTAGGATCCTTCTAGTCCGATCCCCTGAGGGCTTCTTCTTTCTTCTTCATAACTCTCTTCACGTAATTCTGAATTTTTGCCCAGTTGTCATCTGTTTCTAGCATTGCTTCCACTATGTTGTTTGGGGACATCTCCTTTCCAATATAAGAGTTGATTATTTCTCTGTCTACTTCAAAATCTCGGCAGTGAAATAACACATGTTCTGCGTCGTCTTCTGTTCCGCAGGTGGTACACCTGTTGTCCTCTTTCTTTTTGAAGCGGTATAAGTAGCTTCTGAAGCATCCATGGCCTGTGAAGGCTTGTGTCAGGTAGTAATCGGTCTCACCGTGCTTGCGTTCTACCCATTTCTTTATGTCGTGTATTAGACTATAAGTCCATCTACCTGTCGTTTCTTTTCTCCAGCGGTCTTGCCATATCTGAAAGAGTTCCGCTCTTGCTTCCCTCTTCACCCTTTCTTTCTGCTTCTCCCTTTCTGAAGACTGCATTTCTTTCAGGTTTTCGTAGACGGTTGTTCTTTCCTTCGTCAGAAGGTCGATAGGGGGTACACTTGCTAGCACAAGGGCAGCACTTTCAGAGACTGTTCTGTAGGCAGAGATGATCCTCTGTGCTACCCCTCTCTGTACCGACAGCAGCCTTCTCCTATACTTCTCTACTTTCATAGCGCCCGCCCATGCGGGAGCTGCGTAAAGCATTTTGGACAGGACTGACCCTGCTACCAGTCGTCTTTTCTTTTCCCTCGGGCCCTCAACATTCGGCATTAGCCGTGTTAGGTTTCCTCCCGCTTCTATTGCCTTCATCGCTACCTTCTCCACATGCGGTCCAAAACTCAAGCAATTGTCGAGTTCTACTCCTAAATAGGTAATGTGTTTTTTCCATTTTATTTCGTTGCCTCCCACCTCTATTCTCGGCTTCCGAAAGCCCCTTCTTTTGGTGACCAGAACTGCCTCTGTTTTCTCTGTCGCCATGTCTAATTTTCGTTTATCCAACCATCTTTTTGCTCTATGCAGGCTTTCATTCGCTCGCATCTCAAGAAGGTCTTCGTTTCGTGCTGCGACTACAATCAAGGCGTCGTCCGCAAATCCTATAACATTTACATCCCTTGGGAGTGGCATCTTTAGGAAGTCATCATAAACCAGGTTCCATAGCATTGGGCCTAGCCAAGATCCCTGGGGGGCTCCACACGTCATTTCTTCTTTAATTCTCCAATTATCTCCTTCATATACAATGCTTCTCTCACTTAGGTAGTCTCCTATAAGATTCTTCAGGTAGTCTGGGATGTTCCGTCTTTCTAATGCCTCTTTCACATCTTCCCAACCCAAGGAGTTGAATGCGTTCCGAATGTCTATTGCTATAAGGGCGCAAAATCCTTTCTTCCTGCCGCTACCTTCTCTTGCTGTTTTTGCCAGTTCGACTGCTTCCCTGATAGCGTCGATCGTCGATCTGCCTTTACGGAATCCGTACTGGTTATGAGCCAAGCTGCAATCTCCTATCATGTACTTCTCCAAGCGCTGAAGGATTAGGCCTTCCAGCATTTTGCCCATGGTATCCAGAAGGCAGATGGGCCTGTACGATGATGCACTATCCTCCGGCTTGTGTCCCTTCCTTAATAGTACAAGCTTCTGTCGCTTCCAATCTTTGGCAAAGCCTCCATATATCATACACCTATTGAAGAGTTCCAATAGAAGGTCCGGATATTCTGTGATGACTACTTTCAGTACCTTGTTCGGTATCCCGTCCAACCCAGGTGCCTTGCCTGCTTTCAGGCATTTGCCAACTTCTTGAAGTTGGCGTATCGTGAACATGTCTGCCTCTACCGCTTTGTCATAGCTGTTCCTTTTCCTTTTTGGCCGTTTAGGAAATAGGTGCCTAATTATTTCTTCGACCCACGTCTTATCATTTAGAGCAGGGATATTCCGCCTCCCATTCAACTTATTCACAACAATTTTATAAGGCAAGCCCCACGGATCGTTTTCAATTTCTAATAGCAGCTTCTTCCAGCACATGTCCTTGCTTCTTCTTATTGCGCGGTTGAGTTCCTTCCTCTTCCGCTGGTAACCGCTTGTACCCGTGTGGTGTCGGGGGTTTTAGTAGAATAACACCACGGGATCTCCCCCTGTCGTAGACGGCGACTAATCGGAGCAGCTGTCCGCTGTCCCTCCCCTAAACATCCTGTCATTCCCACTAACTTCGTGTGTCATTGCTTCCACTTACTTGTGGCACACTTCTGTTTTCTGTCCTGTAGGCCATTCTTCGTATCGGCCAACTCTTGTGTTTCCGACCCCGACGCTATTAGGTTACGAGGGCTGGGGAGTCGTTTCTGTTCTACTCTTCTATTCTCTCTTCTTCACTGTCCCCTCTTCTTTTCTTCCGTTCCTCTTAGCTGGCGGTAGCTCAAAAACGCTAGGGGAAGGCGACCCCGAAGAAAAACCCGCGATGGAAGGTCTTTTAGGATCAACCATTACGGTGCAGGGGATCGGAGCCCCAGTACCGGCGGTCGGTGGTGAGCAAGCAGGCCACCGGGCGTCGTCACCCAGCGACTGCAATGCCAAGGGTGTTGATCACTCGGCACCTCTGGCAGATATTACTACGAGGGATAGCAAAATGATGAGAAAATGGGAGACCATTCAACAGCTAGATGAACACCAGAGGAAGATCATTGATGGTCTGAGCCAAAATCTCAAGACATTGGAAAAGTTTATGTTGAAAAACAACCCGGTGACAGTGAAGGATGCGTTGGCTAAATCACGGGAAAACATCGATGCCCTGAGGAATGGGTGGCTCGATGCATCAGGAGAGAAGAGGGAGTTCTCAGAGATGTTAAACTCTCTTTCAAAAAGAGAAGAGATGGCTAAGAGAGGGAAAAATAGACTCGACGCACCTGTAAAAAATAAGGCGGCGCATAGTCCACCAGAGGAGTCTCTGAGAAGAGACAAGGAAAAGAATAAACCGAAGGAAGAGGAAAAGATCAGGGATAACCCTGAGGAAAGTGGAGGAAACCAGAGCGAAGTAAGTAAATTGCTCGAAATAGAAGAGGCGCAGGATGAAGACCGTTGGGAAATCCAACGAAAGAGCAAAAAGAAAGACAGGGAAAAGAGGAATGAGGCTAGATCTGCAATGAAAAGAAATGAGGCTCTGAAGATTACCGCGAAACAAGGGGTTTCATATGCGGACATCATAAAGAAACTCAGCGCCTCAGAGGAGATGAAAGGGAACGACGAGGTCCTCAGAGTGAGGAGAACAAGGAGGGAAGAACTCCTCATCGAGTTGAAAAGAAACAAAAGCGCAGACGCCTTTAGCCAAAAATGGCTAAAACAGTGAGCGAACTGGCAGAGTTACAACCTCTGAGACCAAAGGTAACAGTAGAGATAAAAGATATCGATGAAATGACAACCAAAGAGGAAGTCATTGCTCAGGTGGAAAAAGTGCTGGAAAGAAATGAGTCGAGAATTGAGATCGAATGTGTATTGCTGAAAGGTTATGCCGGAATGCAAACAGCACTAATAAGGGTCTCAGAGAAGGTGGCCAACGAGATTCTCAAGGTCGGAAAAATAAGAATAGGGCTAGTGAACTGCAGGGTGAGAGAAAGAATCCAAGTTGGTCGTTGCTTCCGATGTTTGGGCTATGGCCACATGGCCAGAGGATGCAAGGGACCCGACAGAAGAAACTGCTGCTGGAAATGTGGTAAAGTAGGGCATTCTAGAAAAGAATGCAAGGACAAAGACTGCTGCGTAGCTTGCAAGGACAAAGGAGTTGAAGATGGACATGCGGCCGGAGGCGGTAAATGTCCCTTATTCAGAGAAGCCGTTGCACGATTAAAACAAAGAACTTATTATTATTATTATTATTATTATTATTATTATTATTATTATTATTATTGTTGTTGTTGTTATTATTATTAACATCATTATTATTGTTATTGTTATTTTTTTTGTTGGTGAGAGGAAAAAATTCATTATGCACCGTCAGGGATTCAGATGGTATAATCCTTGGTGTGCGGGACTCCCACTCTCAGAGGTATACCCACTAAAAACCTCTCTTCTTATGCCCAGGCGCCTCTCCACAGAATCGTCGCAGAGACATTACTTCATGGTTAGGCAGGCAGGTACGTCTTGGAAGTTAGCAGGACGATTTCACCCAATCACAAAACTGTATAGCTCATAATTGGCCGCTTTTTTGCCGTTCTTAAGATGTGAAAACAAAAAAATTGCCGCGGGTCATTTTCTCAAAAAAAATCGATGTTCATACACATATAAATCCACATCTAAATCCGCTAATAATGTAAGCATATACTCCAAATTCGCCGCTTTTTATTAATAAACTATTAGTGAAAAAATCATATTGATATCTCCATTTTTTCAAAAGATATTTACAAAAAACGAAAAATAACACCTACGTTCCTATGGCGAGGGCAGTCAAGGAGGAGGAGACACGTTTCGTCCAAGACCAATAGCCGTAACAATTCATACTCTATGCCAAAATTTGCCCTTAACGGTTGCAAACTGTATTCTGCAATAAAAAAAAATCCGCGGACCGGTTAGTTTAAAATACCGAGGTTGCAATCCCAGAAATTGAAATCTTGGAAGCTCCCTGCGCAAGGAAAAGACACGTTTCCTCCTGAACCAATAGCCTCAACAATTCATACTCTATACCAAAATTTGCCCTTACCTGTTGTAAACTGTAATCTGGAATAAAAAATTTGCCGCGGACCGGTTTGTTTAAAATACCCAGGCTCGAACGCAAGGATAAGACACGTTTCCTCGTGAACCAATAGCCGTAACCATTTATACTCTATGCTAAAATTTGACATCTACCGTTGCAAAATGTAATCTGTATATTTAAAAAAATAGGTATTCTGCCATGGCTTTGTTTAGAGCTTCAACTGAACCGATTGTAGTATTTTTCCTTTAAATGAAAGAATGTGCTCCCTAGATGTGTTATCAGATATTGTTTGTGTCGATTCACCAACATTTACGGTGTAAATTAATTAATTAAATCATTCTTTAATAGTACGCTTATCAATAGTCAATTGTTTTCTTCTAAATGGTGGCTGTTTCAAAATCGATTATATGAAACGCTAGATGTGAGTCCACGCTGTTTCATGGTGGCGCTGCTTACTGTTTTGTTTTCATTGTTGAAATTTGTTTACAATTCGTCAAGGTTTTGTTTCAGTGTAATAATTGCATTGTGGCGTTGACAGTTTGCATTTATTTGCTTTTGTGGTGTATTTTGTAGAGAACATTCGGACAGTGGGTTTTGCTCGGTTGTACTGAAGTAGTGAAGTTGTTCACAGGTTATGTCGAATTCCGAATCGTTGCCCATACGCCCCAAAAGACGCAAACGTAGTACATTGACTGGGAGCAGGGAAAGAGAAAGTCAGCGTAGGTGTCGTGATAGTGAGGTCATTTCGTTTCCTGTTGGGTCGTTGTCTATGAAATATCAGTTTTGTTCTGCTTTGTACTTCCCATGCGAGAGAAATTCTTTAAACGAGTTTACTCTGTGTTGCTTAAATGGGAAAATAAGTTTACCTTCGAGCAATATGCCAAAAGTAATCAAACTTGTTTATAGGAGATGATGACACATCAAAAAACTTTAGAAATAATATCCTGCACGTGGAAAAGGTGCGTCATGACGTCTTAAGATGGCATCCCGCCTGTAGAAGTTAAAAGCCTTATATATATATATATATATATATATATATATATATATATATATATATATATATATATAAGCTATAAAACTTCTTTTTGAGTAGCCAACTTCGACACCACTTTGTTCTAGGTTTTCTTTTCTTTTTTACTCTTGTTGCAAGACAAAAAGACCACAAAAGTATCTCCTCCATTGCGTGATACAACACACAAAAGACAACGCTACAAAACACAAAGCTAGACTACTGATGTTGAAGAAGCCGGGTTTGAGTGAAAAGACGTAAGGTGTGAACGGCACTCCCGATTTTCGACAAAACGTCGCATTTTGTCGTTGCAGACAAATCGTTACGTTTTGTTGTATAGTCTAAACCCGGCTGGCTGCGCCGACATGCGCCTCGAGGGATACGCAGAGTGTCGAAAGACGAGGGGTATCTCCAGTGCTATTTTTGCACGTGATCTTCAGGTCGAAGATCGGTTTGACATCAAGCCATGTAACTTCTGTAGTTACGGGACTCTATATCCGACAGCTCCGCCCCTCGCGTTGCTTTTTCCTGCTTTCGAGCAGTGGTTCTGGGCTAGGCCTAGGGACGGTCGCGGGGTTCGGGGCTCAGGGGATTGAAAAGTTGCCAAGGGGTTACATTTTGTATAATAATATTTGTTCATTAATTGTAAATATATTGCAAATATCAAACAGAAACAGTCGTCTGTGTTATTCTTTTCTAGTACGTCACAATACCAAAAGAAATTTTAAAAAATTTGCTCACTGAAAAATTGTACATTCGTACAAGTCAGGGTAAAAAAACCGAACGTTGGAGAACCGTTCTAAAGAACCCAGACTGGACAGAATACTTCGCAAAAAATGTATGAAGATTCGAAATTAAGTATATCTTTTATTTCACTGAAGTTTGTTCATGTTCCTTCGTAGGCGAAACCACGGATGCTACTTATCGTCCGCCATGGTACCATGGCAATCAGCGTCTTTTGCTAATAAGGTGTTATTTTTAATGCAATTCGCTGAATTCCGTATTGGTGACAATCTCATGTGTCATATAAACAAACTTTTACGGCTATTGGTTCAGGAGAAAACGTGTCTTTTCCTTGCGCAGGGAGCTTCCAAGACTTCAATTTCTGGGGTTCGAACCTGGGTATTTAAAACTAGCTCTACGGGGCAAATTTTTTTATTACCCACTAGTGAGAACCCGTCAAAATATGACGGTGAGATCTGAGATAAATGTAAAATATTATGCCCAGACTAATGTTCACCATATGTTGCATTGTTTGGGTCTTCTGGGTATAACGAAAATATTCCCAAAATTTTGAACACGTATGGCCCATGACCAGGTGGCAATGCAATATGACCCACATATTGCAATAATACACCAAATGACACAAAAGAAAGAGCATTATTATACTGACGGATATTATTTCTAAAGTTTTTTGATGTGTCATCATCTCCTATAAACAAGTTTGATTACTTTTGGCATATTGCTCGAAGGTAAACTTATTTTCCCATTTAAGCAACACAGAGTAAACTCGTTTAAAGAATTTCTCTCGCATGGGAAGTACAAAGCAGAACAAAACTGATATTTCATAGACAACGACCCAACAGGAAACGAAATGACCTCACTATCACGACACCTACGCTGACTTTCTCTTTCCCTGCTCCCAGTCAATGTACTACGTTTGCGTCTTTTGGGGCGTATGGGCAACGATTCGGAATTCGACATAACCTGTGAACAACTTCACTACTTCAGTACAACCGAGCAAAACCCACTGTCCGAATGTTCTCTACAAAATACACCACAAAAGCAAATAAATGCAAACTGTCAACGCCACAATGCAATTATTACACTGAAACAAAACCTTGACGAATTGTAAACAAATTTCAACAATGAAAACAAAACAGTAAGCAGCGCCACCATGAAACAGCGTGGACTCACATCTAGCGTTTCATATAATCGATTTTGAAACAGCCACCATTTAGAAGAAAACAATTGACTATTGATAAGCGTACTATTAAAGAATGATTTAATTAATTAATTTACACCGTAAATGTTGGTGAATCGACACAAACAATATCTGATAACACATCTAGGGAGCACATTCTTTCATTTAAAGGAAAAATACTACAATCGGTTCAGTTGAAGCTCTAAACAAAGCCATGGCAGAATACCTATTTTTTTAAATATACAGATTACATTTTGCAACGGTAGATGTCAAATTTTAGCATAGAGTATAAATGGTTACGGCTATTGGTTCACGAGGAAACGTGTCTTATCCTTGCGTTCGAGCCTGGGTATTTTAAACAAACCGGTCCGCGGCAAATTTTTTATTCCAGATTACAGTTTACAACAGGTAAGGGCAAATTTTGGTATAGAGTATGAATTGTTGAGGCTATTGGTTCAGGAGGAAACGTGTCTTTTCCTTGCGCAGGGAGCTTCCAAGATTTCAATTTCTGGGATTGCAACCTCGGTATTTTAAACTAACCGGTCCGCGGATTTTTTTTTATTGCAGAATACAGTTTGCAACCGTTAAGGGCAAATTTTGGCATAGAGTATGAATTGTTACGGCTATTGGTCTTGGACGAAACGTGTCTCCTCCTCCTTGACTGCCCTCGCCATAGGAACGTAGGTGTTATTTTTCGTTTTTTGTAAATATCTTTTGAAAAAATGGAGATATCAATATGATTTTTTCACTAATAGTTTATTAATAAAAAGCGGCGAATTTGGAGTATATGCTTACATTATTAGCGGATTTAGATGTGGATTTATATGTGTATGAACATCGATTTTTTTTGAGAAAATGACCCGCGGCAATTTTTTTGTTTTCACATCTTAAGAACGGCAAAAAAGCGGCCAATTATGAGCTATACAGTTTTGTGATTGGGTGAAATCGTCCTGCTAACTTCCAAGACGTACCTGCCTGCCTAACCATGAAGTAATGTCTCTGCGACGATTCTGTGGAGAGGCGCCTGGGCATAAGAAGAGAGGTTTTTAGTGGGTATACCTCTGAGAGTGGGAGTCCCGCACACCAAGGATTATACCATCTGAATCCCTGACGGTGCATAATGAATTTTTTCCTCTCACCAACAAAAAAAATAACAATAACAATAATAATGATGTTAATAATAATAACAACAACAACAATAATAATAATAATAATAATAATAATAATAATAATAATAATAATAATAAGTTCTTTGTTTTAATCGTGCAACGGCTTCTCTGAATAAGGGACATTTACCGCCTCCGGCCGCATGTCCATCTTCAACTCCTTTGTCCTTGCAAGCTACGCAGCAGTCTTTGTCCTTGCATTCTTTTCTAGAATGCCCTACTTTACCACATTTCCAGCAGCAGTTTCTTCTGTCGGGTCCCTTGCATCCTCTGGCCATGTGGCCATAGCCCAAACATCGGAAGCAACGACCAACTTGGATTCTTTCTCTCACCCTGCAGTTCACTAGCCCTATTCTTATTTTTCCGACCTTGAGAATCTCGTTGGCCACCTTCTCTGAGACCCTTATTAGTGCTGTTTGCATTCCGGCATAACCTTTCAGCAATACACATTCGATCTCAATTCTCGACTCATTTCTTTCCAGCACTTTTTCCACCTGAGCAATGACTTCCTCTTTGGTTGTCATTTCATCGATATCTTTTATCTCTACTGTTACCTTTGGTCTCAGAGGTTGTAACTCTGCCAGTTCGCTCACTGTTTTAGCCATTTTTTGGCTAAAGGCGTCTGCGCTTTTGTTTCTTTTCAACTCGATGAGGAGTTCTTCCCTCCTTGTTCTCCTCACTCTGAGGACCTCGTCGTTCCCTTTCATCTCCTCTGAGGCGCTGAGTTTCTTTATGATGTCCGCATATGAAACCCCTTGTTTCGCGGTAATCTTCAGAGCCTCATTTCTTTTCATTGCAGATCTAGCCTCATTCCTCTTTTCCCTGTCTTTCTTTTTGCTCTTTCGTTGGATTTCCCAACGGTCTTCATCCTGCGCCTCTTCTATTTCGAGCAATTTACTTACTTCGCTCTGGTTTCCTCCACTTTCCTCAGGGTTATCCCTGATCTTTTCCTCTTCCTTCGGTTTATTCTTTTCCTTGTCTCTTCTCAGAGACTCCTCTGGTGGACTATGCGCCGCCTTATTTTTTACAGGTGCGTCGAGTCTATTTTTCCCTCTCTTAGCCATCTCTTCTCTTTTTGAAAGAGAGTTTAACATCTCTGAGAACTCCCTCTTCTCTCCTGATGCATCGAGCCACCCATTCCTCAGGGCATCGATGTTTTCCCGTGATTTAGCCAACGCATCCTTCACTGTCACCGGGTTGTTTTTCAACATAAACTTTTCCAATGTCTTGAGATTTTGGCTCAGACCATCAATGATCTTCCTCTGGTGTTCATCTAGCTGTTGAATGGTCTCCCATTTTCTCATCATTTTGCTATCACTCGTAGTATCTGCCAGAGGTGCCGAGTGATCAACACCCTTGGCATTGCAGTCGCTGGGTGACGACGCCCGGTGGCCTGCTTGCTCACCACCGACCGCCGGTACTGGGGCTCCGATCCCCTGCACCGTAATGGTTGATCCTAAAAGACCTTCCATCGCGGGTTTTTCTTCGGGGTCGCCTTCCCCTAGCGTTTTTGAGCTACCGCCAGCTAAGAGGAACGGAAGAAAAGAAGAGGGGACAGTGAAGAAGAGAGAATAGAAGAGTAGAACAGAAACGACTCCCCAGCCCTCGTAACCTAATAGCGTCGGGGTCGGAAACACAAGAGTTGGCCGATACGAAGAATGGCCTACAGGACAGAAAACAGAAGTGTGCCACAAGTAAGTGGAAGCAATGACACACGAAGTTAGTGGGAATGACAGGATGTTTAGGGGAGGGACAGCGGACAGCTGCTCCGATTAGTCGCCGTCTACGACAGGGGGAGATCCCGTGGTGTTATTCTACTAAAACCCCCGACACCACACGGGTACAAGCGGTTACCAGCGGAAGAGGAAGGAACTCAACCGCGCAATAAGAAGAAGCAAGGACATGTGCTGGAAGAAGCTGCTATTAGAAATTGAAAACGATCCGTGGGGCTTGCCTTATAAAATTGTTGTGAATAAGTTGAATGGGAGGCGGAATATCCCTGCTCTAAATGATAAGACGTGGGTCGAAGAAATAATTAGGCACCTATTTCCTAAACGGCCAAAAAGGAAAAGGAACAGCTATGACAAAGCGGTAGAGGCAGACATGTTCACGATACGCCAACTTCAAGAAGTTGGCAAATGCCTGAAAGCAGGCAAGGCACCTGGGTTGGACGGGATACCGAACAAGGTACTGAAAGTAGTCATCACAGAATATCCGGACCTTCTATTGGAACTCTTCAATAGGTGTATGATATATGGAGGCTTTGCCAAAGATTGGAAGCGACAGAAGCTTGTACTATTAAGGAAGGGACACAAGCCGGAGGATAGTGCATCATCGTACAGGCCCATCTGCCTTCTGGATACCATGGGCAAAATGCTGAAAGGCCTAATCCTTCAGCGCTTGGAGAAGTACATGATAGGAGATTGCAGCTTGGCTCATAACCAGTACGGATTCCGTAAAGGCAGATCGACGATCGACGCTATCAGGGAAGCAGTCGAACTGGCAAAAACAGCAAGAGAAGGTAGCGGCAGGAAGAAAGGATTTTGCGCCCTTATAGCAATAGACATTCGGAACGCATTCAACTCCTTGGGTTGGGAAGATGTGAAAGAGGCATTAGAAAGACGGAACATCCCAGACTACCTGAAGAATCTTATAGGAGACTACCTAAGTGAGAGAAGCATTGTATATGAAGGAGATAATTGGAGAATTAAAGAAGAAATGACGTGTGGAGCCCCCCAGGGATCTTGGCTAGGCCCAATGCTATGGAACCTGGTTTATGATGACTTCCTAAAGATGCCACTCCCAAGGGATGTAAATGTTATAGGATTTGCGGACGACGCCTTGATTGTAGTCGCAGCACGAAACGAAGACCTTCTTGAGATGCGAGCGAATGAAAGCCTGCATAGAGCAAAAAGATGGTTGGATAAACGAAAATTAGACATGGCGACAGAGAAAACAGAGGCAGTTCTGGTCACCAAAAGAAGGGGCTTTAGGAAGCCGAGAATAGAGGTGGGAGGCAACGAAATAAAATGGAAAAACACATTACCTATTTAGGAGTAGAACTCGACAATTGCTTGAGTTTTGGACCGCATGTGGAGAAGGTAGCGATGAAGGCAATAGAAGCGGGAGGAAACCTAACACGGCTAATGCCGAATGTTGAGGGCCCGAGGGAAAAGAAAAGACGACTGGTAGCAGGGTCAATCCTGTCCAAAATGCTTTACGCAGCTCCCGCATGGGCGGGCGCTATGAAAGTAGAGAAGTATAGGAGAAGGCTGCTGTCGGTACAGAGAGGGGTAGCACAGAGGATCATCTCTGCCTACAGAACA
Organism: Teleogryllus occipitalis; assembly: GCA_011170035.1. Classification (NCBI taxonomy): domain Eukaryota; kingdom Metazoa; phylum Arthropoda; class Insecta; order Orthoptera; family Gryllidae; genus Teleogryllus; species Teleogryllus occipitalis. Next base: position 1,952,971 of record BLKR01000005.1, on the reverse strand, counting down.
GTCTCTGAAAGTGCTGCCCTTGTGCTAGCAAGTGTACCCCCTATCGACCTTCTGACGAAGGAAAGAACAACCGTCTACGAAAACCTGAAAGAAATGCAGTCTTCAGAAAGGGAGAAGCAGAAAGAAAGGGTGAAGAGGGAAGCAAGAGCGGAACTCTTTCAGATATGGCAAGACCGCTGGAGAAAAGAAACGACAGGTAGATGGACTTATAGTCTAATACACGACATAAAGAAATGGGTAGAACGCAAGCACGGTGAGACCGATTACTACCTGACACAAGCCTTCACAGGCCATGGATGCTTCAGAAGCTACTTATACCGCTTCAAAAAGAAAGAGGACAACAGGTGTACCACCTGCGAAACAGAAGACGACGCAGAACATGTGTTATTTCACTGCCGAGATTTTGAAGTAGACAGAGAAATAATCAACTCTTACATTGGAAAGGAGATGTCCCCAAACAACATAGTGGAAGCAATGCTAGAAACAGATGACAACTGGGCAAAAATTCAGAATTACGTGAAGAGAGTTATGAAGAAGAAAGAAGAAGCCCTCAGGGGATCGGACTAGAAGGATCCTAGAGATCACCGAGCCAGTCTGGCAAGATGAAATGCCACAGCTGCGATTCCTTGCTAAGACATTCTGGCTGGAATGGAGGGGGTTTTAGTGGGTAGCCCAACTAAGGGAGTCCCACACACGGGGTTTCAAAGCCTTACGGTGCATAAAGCATAATAATAATAAAAATAAACGTTTTGGTGCTCCGACATTACTGTGATATTCCCTTTCAGGTACGTCAATGTTTATTGGCTGCTTCTTGCATTGTGGAGAAAGTACATTCACGACACTAGCGTGCGACGCGGAATAATTTCGAAACAGAAAAACATTCGATCGTGCAGGTGACAAGCAATGTCACGAGTACATGTGACTGTAGTAATTGTGATTATACCCTCGTACTACTGATGTCACTCGATTATTAACAATTTATTATAGACGAGTCATCGCGAAAAATTGAGTGTGCACCTGGTAATTAGTGATGAGTACTGTACATTATTGATATGTCGCCAGGACTATCGTTATAAAGGTTGGTTTATAACCAAACATTTGTATTTTGTATGTAACTTCTCAAATCGTGCTATTTGCAGTTTTAAAGTAGAGTAGAAGCTAAATTTAATTGTTCAAAAACAAGGCCAAGGCATGCAAAGGACCATATGAGCATTTGGCTCCATGAAACGGATAAATGTGAAAATTTTAGGGAGTTTGTGTTGAATGTCTCAGAAGTGAATAGAATTCGATAATAATAAACAATAATAATATTTATTTAACCTCATATAATTACAGTTGTGTGATGTGTCAGTTTTACCTGACATCTAGATTAGTTGTATTTAATTGTATTATTAAACAATTTCGGTATGTATTGTAACATTTACAAGAAAAAACAATGTTAAAAACAACAATGTCTAATGGATGGCAATGAGGTTGATCTTAGGAAAAGGAAACTCAAACAGTCTCAGGAGAAGGAAGTAAGTTTGTTTTTGAACAGGTCTGCATCAACTCCAAGTCCTGCAAATCCTATGAATCAAATAGCACATATTAGTCACCGATAAATTCTTGAAGAGTATAAAAAAGTTTCTGCAGGAGGAAGTTATTTGAGTTTATTTTTAAAGTTGTGCAATTTTGTAATGTGTCTCAAATGTTATGGTAAATTGTTGAATTGTGTTCCTGGAGAATATGTACTTTTGTAGGATTAATGTGCTTGTCACATTCGTGAAGGTTAGTTGCTTCTCTTGGGTTATTTTTAGAGTAAGTTTGAATTAAATTTTTAAGATGAACTGTTAACGAATATGTTCTTGTTAATGAACACAAGAACTGTGTGTACAAGGTAGTGAAAGATTTTTAAAACTTGAGTTCTATAGGAATTGGTAATTTTTGTATTTGTTATTGGCTGGATATAACTTTTTTTTTTATTTTGTAGGTTTCCTTTGTCTCTGGTTCATAGCCCAGGATTATTATTTTGTATTTAAGGAATGTGTAGTATTCTGAGTAAAAAAATTGAAGAAGATAAACCTGAATTGAGTGAAGAGCAGAGTGGTTTTAGATGAGGATGATCATGCCTAGATAAAATCCACTGTATCAGACAAGTTATAGAGAAACATAAAAGCAGAAATATGAATATTTATGTAACCTTTATAGACCTTCAAAAGCATACAATAGTGTCCCAAGAAAAAAGATATGGGAAGCAATTAGAAGGGTTGATATAAAAGAAAAGTGGATCAATCTAGTTAAAAAACTTTACCAAAAACACCAAAGCCCAAATAAAAATTGGAGATAAGTTAATAGGAAGCTTTCTTATAAACAAGGGTCTAAAACAAGGCTGTGGGTTATCTCCCATTTTGTTCAATATCTACCTAGAACAAGTCCTCTATAACTAGTACAGGAAATGTTCTGGCATGGAAATAAAACAGAGACGACACCTTTCACTCCCTTCTATTTGCTGACGACCAGGTAATCTTGGCCCAAGGTGAAGAGGATATGCTAAGAAAGCTAATAGAAGAATATAATAAATGGGGATTAGAAATAAATTTTAATAAAACTGAATGTATGTGCATTGGACAAGTAATAACAGATATAGATGTGAATGGTAAGAAAATTAAAAGCTGTAACAACTTCAAATATCTTGGACCTTTAATAAACAACTTGGGCACATGTGCCACTGATATAAACTTGAGAATAATTATGGGGAAGAAAGCAACCAAAGCTTTACACAGCATATTATGGAATAACAATATTCGCCAAGATGTCGAAAGGAGGATATTCCATTGTGTATTAGAAAATATAGTACTATATGGAGTGGAAATGTGGCCACAAACACAAAATATAAGAGATAAGATAAGGACAGTGGAAATGGACTACATGAGACAATGCTGACAACTTACTTGCAGGGACAGCATGTGAAATGAAGAAATATGGAGAAGGATAAATATAATTTGTTCTATTACGAAGACCTTGGAAAATAGAGCACTACAGTGGTATGGACATGTTCAGAGAATGCCAGAAAACAGATGACCACACAAGATCTTAAAATGGCGACCACCTGAGAGGCGGAAAAGAGGAAGACCAGCTTTAGAATGGGAAAAATACATCCAGAAAGCTATGAAGGATAGAGGCCTCAAACCACAAGATTGGGAGGATCGAGAGTTGTGGAGGGTGAAAACAGCAAGCTCCTAAGGGGAAAATGCTGAAGAAGAAAAAGGAATGTGTGACTGCAAAGGACACTGTTCTGTTGTGATGATGTGGCTTCGTGTTATTATTCTATGAGCATAGTTTGCACAGTTGGGTGTTAATAGCTTCAAGGCATGAGTTCCACATGTAATTAGATTGAATTTAAGAATTTGTTTAAAAATTTATATATATTTATACATCAAGCATACGGCTCCTTCCCAAATATTAAAAACTACAGCACTAAAAACTTTTTATGCAGTTCTAAGATAAAATTGGGCAAGTATTATATTGAGTGGGAGTTGTGGAAGGACATTGTGATTGTTTGGTTCCAAGGGATGATATTTTATTTTGTAGCTTTTGGTAGAGTAACAAAACTTACTTGCTTTCTGTCTGATAGATACGATCTGATCTGATGGTGTACAATTCCTCAAATTTTGTAATCTAATTTTGACAATAGAATATTTGACAAATCACAGAAGAGACTACTACAGACATTTCTTTTTGCTCTAATGTCATAAAGGTAAATAGAAGTTTGGTTGATAGATTTTCCTTGAATACATATTGTGAGTTAGTGACAATGTTATTGTGCTTCAGGTAATTTTTCAAACTTTTGAAGGACAGCTTTTCTAATACCCCTTTTATTTTTAGTAGATCGGTTTCATTACTGCAGTTTTTATTTGGGAAGTAGCCGCATGTTTGATGACTAAATAGGTATGTATGTATATGTGCTTCATTATGTGTGAGGCATTGCGTTTTTTAAGGTCAGGAATGATGTCAATTTCAGTTAATGGTTTGTTTTCCATTTTCTTTATCCACAAGTATTTTGTTTTTAGTCATTTCAGTGATGTATTTGGATTACTTTTTTGTTGGAGTCTGCTAACTACTTTAGGGAAGAGTTGAATGTGTGAAGAAGAAGCTGCGATTTCTGTAGGATTTATGAGTTTTGCATGTCCATAGATTAGTCAGTTTTTTCTGCTGTTTTATCAATTGCTGAAATGTATTTTTAACTTTCATCCGTATACCTTTTGATAAAGTTTTAGAGATTTTATGTATTAATTTTGTCTCCTGTTTCCACTTTTACTCATGAACTTCACTACTCCACATGTCAAGAGCTTAGAGTTTATCCCAGCTGAAGCAGGGACCCTCTGGTGGAGAGACCTGGAAGTGGGAACCCCCATGTGTAAGTTAGTGCTGGATCTTGCATATGAGCAGGGAAGGAATGCCACCACCTCCAAGAATAAAACATGCACTACACTTACAGGACTAAACCTCAGCCATTGACACCCCCAGAAACCCTAAGTAATGAATAAATTAATTAATGAACCAAATTGCTCATCGTGATTGCCGTATGGGCATTAAGTTTTAATACGTGTGATCTCTTATTCTCCGGGAAGAAGCTCTCTCAGGTGACATGTGCCTGCCCCATGACTAATACCATTTGTCCTTATGAGAGCTTGTTGTTTTTGCAAGGTGTGTTGGTAGGTTCCATGCAAGTGTTAGTTCAGTTCCTCCCCTCTTGGAGTTCTGAAAATGTCTGTAGAAAATTGCCTATTCGCACCCTGGGAAATGACATGTATGGGAAGAATGTGATGCAAGTGAGTGGCTGGGCTTGGCTAAGAGTTTATTTGTTTTGGCTCTGGGAATTACCATCCTGGCACCAAAGTTTTGAATGACACTTTAGAGCATAAGGATTTCTTATTCAATCGAATACACTTGTTGGTATGAGATCTCTTCAGTATTTTTTAGACTTTCTGGAGATCTGTGTTGAATTTGAGAAAGGTAGCATGGTGGTACATGTCTGTTTTGTGTTCAATTGAGTAATATGATCTGCCGATGAATCTGTAACATGAAATGTCAGTTAATATTAATTACATCTTAACACCTCTGCTGTATTTATTGTAAATTCATTAAAGTGGTTAGGTGGAAGAGCAGGCCTCAAGGCCTGAGCCTTGCCACAAATAAAGACAATTTTATTATTAATATTTATTATTAAAAAAGAATGTAATTAGATTGTTAAACATGTACTAAATAAAATATCACATTAACAGAAGTACCAATATAGAGATTAGATACCACATTAACAGAGAGAAACATAATTTTTCTGATAATTTGATTGTGATTTTGTCTGTGAATATGGCCTTACACACACACACAGATATTAGTGACACTCTTACCATCAGAAATTACTTTGTGTATTTGAGGTGTTTGTTAGCGGTGACTTTTTTTATAGTGAAGATAGGAGTTTTTTAAGTGTTAACTAAAGAGGTTTGTTACTTATACTTTTGGTACTAGAAACATTATATGCACCCATTTGGATCCATTTTATGTGCACATATATCTTCTCACAATACTACACTGATATGTATTGGATACACACTTAAATGGAATACTCTGTATTCATAGAAGGCACAAGTTATTATGTAGAGAAATTCAAGAGACTTATTTTGAATTTGAATTTTGATTTATGTAACAGAGACATAAATATTGTTGCAGTGCTATTTGAACATGGCTGAATCAGTTTTGTGCGTGAGTTGGAATGACCATGCCAATGAACTTGCTACAGTGTGGAAAACTTTACTGGAGAACAATTCTTTTGTGGATTGCTCAATAGCTGCTGAAGGACAGAGTGTAAAAGCTCATAGACTGATTTTGTCTGCATGTAGTCCGTACTTTCAAGTAAGTTGTATTTATTATAACAAAATGACTTGCCAAGAATTTTCTTTCTTTTCTTGGTCATATGTCTTCCTAATTTTTAATGACTTTGTATTATGTATTTCTCCAGTTCATTTGTTTTGTGTTGTTATATTATTTTCTCTGTAAAACCATTATTATGGTTGCATAATTTCCTGTTTGGATCGAAATTTATCAATATCAATTAAAATATCAATTAAAGTCTGCTTTAACATAGCCATTTGGCTTGAGTGTGTTGCAGGAGTGGGTGCAGATGTGGGAAGTATCCTGTCTTTGGGTTCATCTCTAAATTACTTAATGCTAAAGGGTGGTGGGGTTGAGGCAGTGTTACAGAGGAATAGGAGGTATTAGTTAAGTGTTACAAAACATTGATATTTTTTGAACTTTTTTTTCAATATTTACTGAAATTATTTTTAGTTTCTCGTATACATATGTATATTCGGAAGTAATATACATAGTACAGAGAAAGTTACGTAATGCTGCGGAAAATCGATTTCGAGATTTTGACGGAAATGCACATTTTGGGGTCCCCTGATAACGAAAAAGTGTTTTTTTTAAAACGTCTGTCTGTCCGTCCGTCCATCCGTCCATCTGTGAACACCACTAGTGCCTAAACCACACAAGCGATCTTTTCCAAATTGAAGAAACCTGTGTTGATCTGGCTCTTGTTAAAGCTTTGAGATTTAGAAAAACATTCTTTAAAATTTGGGAGTACTTTACATGAAGCCCCGTGGATATTTTCAAAATATTATTAAAAACGGCTCCAAATTTTTTCTTTAAATTTCTTGTAAGAATAGAGTAAAATACATTTATAAAGGTGGCATAGGTTTGATATTCACGGTTAACTCTAAATTATGGAAAATTGTAAAAGTTTGAATTTTTTCGGCGTCTTCCTACAACTACCAAATTGAAGATAGATTTTTTCTTCAAATGAAATTTGTTGCCCATTAATAGTTCTTTCAGTAAGGTCATGTAGAATTCTTTTCAAAATTTTAGTTGTTTTCATGCAATAGAACATTAAACACTTGCAATTTTAAAAAATTACAAAAACAAGATTTTCTGAAAAACAGCTCCAAATGTTTTCTTCAAATTTTTGGTAGTGGTAGTACCAAATGCACCCTATCTGATGACATAAACGCCATATTGCTGTATTCTTTTGTTTTTTCAAAAATTACAGAAATGTAATTTTTTTGACTTGTCTTTCGCGTTGGTAATAGTTATATTAAAGGTGATTTCTTCACATTTTTATGTACGAGTGCATGTGCTTTAAATAATGCCAAATAAAGTTTCTTGAAATCTCAACAGTTTTCTGTGAAAATGAGCTCAAAATTCTGCATTTTTAGAAACGCTCAAATGCCATTTTCTCATAAATGGCTCCAAATTTTTCTTCAAATTTTTCCGATGGATAGTCCTAATTGAACTGTTTAATGTGATGTAAAGTTCCTTTTGGCATATTATTTTATTTTTTCAAAATTTTCACAAATGTAATTTTTTTCAATATCTCTCACACTGTTAATATGTGCATTTCCATCGATTTGTGTACATTGTTATGTTTGTGAGTGATAGTGCTTCAAATTACTTCAAATATAATTTTTCAAAATGTCAATAGATTCCTGTGAAAAAGAGCTTGAAATTTCGCATTTACAGTAATACTTAATTGCCGTTTTCTTAAAAGCTGCTTCAAATTTTTCAATGAAAATTTCTATTTACGTTGAGTTTTTACTCTTCTTACATATTCTTTAGATAATATTTAGGTTGTACTATTAAGAAAGCAAACAGTTGAGAAAATATCAAAAAATGTATTTAGGTGACAATAGATGGCAGCTGGCCAGAGAATGGAGGAAGACGTTAAAGCCAGACCGCACCAAGGAAATTAGAAAAAATGTTACGAGAAAATCTGTACCATTCTGTAGCACCGGTAGTTTTTTTAGTCTTGTGCTAAAATGTTAACTAATTATTTTTTAATGTAAGTAAATAATTAAATTGAAGTTATTATGTATAAATTATTACAATAAATGGAGATACTTCATCAACTTTTTTATTGAATCTGTAAGATTATGAGGAAAATCTTCAAAACTGATCAATAATGTATTCTAGAATCCATTTAAATTGGCACAATAGTGTCTCACCCATACATCATCCTTGACCTGGTGTACACGGCTTGATGCCTGAAATTTTCACATTAATGTGCTTATGATTTCTAAAGGTGTCTAAATAATGTGCATATGATTTCTATATCACAGGCTTGAACCCATCTTCTTTTCCAAATATTTTTGCACAAAAAGTTGTTTTTCTAATTTCAATGTGGAATTTTAAAATAAATATTCTTGGAGAAAACTCAAAAGTTTTGGTTAAAGCTAAAGATGCCTATCCTGCAAACCCACACGCATATCAAAATTCATTATCCAGTTTGTAACAGTTTCAGAGTAATACATTTCTTAAATTAAAATTCACTCCTTTTCATTTACATTTTACACCTTTTCTAAACAGAAAAATTGAAATAAAATCAGTTCTATAGCAAATAGAGAGATTGAAGTTATATGAAAAGATTACTCATATTAAGGATTATTTGGATACTATTTATGATGTAGAAAGGTGTAAGCATGAGAAGAAATAAATTCTATTTTAGGGGTGTCCTTAAACTTTTGACTGAGACTGTATAATTCATTTTTACTTCTTGAAAATGTAGGGTTTGTGCCATAAGCATTATGTAATTTTTAGACGGGGGCGGGGGTCACATGCTTTCGGGGTTTTTTTTAAAATACTCCAAATTTGCATTATGTGATTCATAAACACCTCATACGTATTTTTTTGTTATAAGTATGAGTTGGGATATTTGCATTTAGACCAATAGTTATTTTGATTACTGTGCTGTAAATTATGTTTTGACTGTTCAGAGAATTGATTGTGTCAGCCAAACTAGGATCTCGTGATATACACCCAGTTGCTTCTTTGAACAATCAAAACAATTTATAACAATTACAGTAAGCTTAGTAGCTACAGGGTTGCCATGGTAATTGACAATTGTGAAACGGGAAACCTGTTCCCAAGTAATTGTTAAACTTTCAACTGTGAGCAGGTGGTTAAATGTTTTAATGTGTGCATGTTTTTTAATATAATGAACCACAACATAATAATGTTCTAAGTTCTTGTTACTTATCTTCAAAACCAAATAATTGTGTTGGTTGAGGAAAAGGATGTCGAGAATTAGCCTGAAGAATTGAAATATCTAATCTGAAAAATGATAAATTTGCTAAATTTTGAAATTTCAAGTATGCAACAGCTCAATCATGAAGAATTGTGACATCACTTTAACATTTTGATGTCCACTGCGTATAATCCTAAACACTTGGATGGGCCATTTAACTATTGTTATATATCTCTTAACTAATGTTAAGCAGAGGTTACAACCATCTACAGAATTATCTGATCTTTTCTGTCTGTGTTGCCAACTCTGTGCTTATCTAAATGCTAAATATGGCAGAGTAATCTGTGAGCTCACCTTCATCATTAACATTTAGAAAAGTATTGCATGTGATATACATGTGATTCATGAGCATTTTAGATTGAAGTGCATATGCTGCACCAGATGTCTCACATGGCCTGAAATGAAAGACAATCTGTAGACCACCTGGTAGTCTAGGTACTTGAAGATCAATATTACCATGAGCCAACCATAGCTTCTATGGTAATCAATATGTTAATTAATGTTATTGTTTAATGTTCCTTTGTAACAGTTCTTTGGCAGTATGAGGGAAGAAAACTGCTGTTGTTTTCATGTTGTTGATGTTTTTTTTAGACGCTGTTTAGTGAGGAAGCAGAGAAATATCCAATAATCATTCTCAAAGATACCTTATTTGATACACTTAAGACAGTAATTGATTTTGTGTATTACGGAAAAGCAGAAATACCAGAAAACCAGTTGGAAGCATTTTTAGAACTTGCAGTGTCCCTGCAGATTAAAGGCTTGAATAATTGTCTTCGAAAAGATGTAAGTTCATTAGTTACCCCATTTTAACTGATATTCAAATTTTTTAATAAATGTTTTCGTTTGTTTTAGAGGAAAACTGATATTGGTGGCAATGTCAATGGAAATTCCCCTCAGTGCGTATCCAACATTAATGAAGACATCTGTGGTGTTGAAAGCTCTTGCACAAATCAAGAAGTCAGCTCCTCAAATTCTTCTCAGTCACGTCTTGACCACCTTTCTCATGTCTACGCAGATACTACACAGACAGATTCTTGTATTCCATTGGGAAGATGTAGTGACTCTTGTGAGAATGTACCATCAGAAGCCGCAGTGATGCCTCTGCAGGATGATAACAGTCATCCTGTGCCTAGTGAACCTGATGTGACTATATACTCAGAAATAAGTGTGAAAAGTGAACCATTATATTCAAAAATTGAAGTTTTTGGCACAAAAAAGATATTAGATTATCAGAATAGTCCTGTGCATAAAGATCCTGAGGTGTTTATAAATACAAAAAAAAGTGTGAAACGTGAACCATTATATTCTGAAATTGAATTTTTGGAGACAAATAAAGATAGTGTTATACGGGATGAATCCATCTCTGAGAATTTTGGGAGAGAAACAAACGAAGGACCAGATCCACCATTTGCACAAGCTGCAGACCAATATTCATGTAAGTACACTTGAAATTCTCCTAGTTATGTTAGAAAATTACTAGCAGTTGGTAATAACAATGATAATAATAACATATTCACACATTTTGCTCCTGAAACAAATAAAAATATTTATGAAAGAATGAGCCTTATTTTGTATACAAGCTTTGAGTTGACAAGTCTTTTTGCAAAATATCATTCTAACTGACTGAATATTGTTTTTGGAGTTGTTTTGAATGTTCTGCCCTTCACTAATTGGAGTGCTTCTTGGAACATGTCTTTAAATTTGTCTTTTAAATTTTAGATACATTTTTAATATTACTGAGAGGTCCCCTTCATGTCTTGCTCAATAATCTTGAATCTGTTGAAGATAAAACATTTCAACACACAGAAGTTGTTTAATCTTTTAGTTACAGAGTTTTTTCCTTCTGCAGTCCTGGCAGTATGGACTTTTATAGACGAATACTTGGTAAAATTTTAACCGCAGCAAGTGTTGACAAGGACGAAGGTGGGCTAGTCCTGTATAGGATGGCAATAACAACTGACAGGCAGTTTTGCTGCAGTGAGACGATATGTGTATATACAAGCTAAAATAGGTTTGAGAAATGTGTTTGTGGGAAAACCGTGAAATTAATATTATAGATAAATAAAGCAACAATTTAAGTTATATAATCCATAACAATAAGGCCTTTTCACTTAAATTATGTGAAATAGAATTACTTACCTCCACAAAAGTGCGTAAGTTTCTTCACTCTTGAAACCGCGATTTTCAAGTCACGCTGACCAGCCACTAAATATTTCTGTGCTTGAAAATTCAAATCCATATACCAGCGACGTCTTTGAGGAACATATTGGTACTAATTTGAAATGGTCTTGCATATTACATCATGGCTTACCACGAATTTCAAAAATGCATTGTTAGTGTCTCCTACAGGAGACACCAGGACTGAGGAGGTTAGTGGCCATCTTTCCTACAGCATTCTTCTAAGATGCCCATACCATTTTAACCTTTAATTGTATCCATTATATCTGAAATGTCTCCCATTTGCTGCTTTATATTTTCATTCCTGATTCTCTCCATTAATGTTACACTACAGCTGTATCTCCAAAACTCCATTTCCATAGCCTTAAACTTTTTTTCATTGTTTTTTGAGATCTCCCACAACTCAGTGATATACTTTCCACAATTGCTTTATAAATTCTAATTTTCACTTTATTAGCAATATTTTTATTCCATATTATTGAATGCAATTGCCGAATAGCAGGTTTTCCTTGTTGGAAACGGGACCTACGCCACCTTTATAAGTGTATTTTACTCTATTCTTACAAGAAATTTAAAGAAAAAAATTGTAGCAGTTTTTGACAAAATTTTGAAAGTGTCCAGGGGTCTTCATATAAACTACCCCCAAATATTAAAGAATGTTTTTCAAAATCTCAAAGCTTCATCTATAGCCAGATCGACAGGGTCTTCTTCAATTTGGAAAAGATTGTACAATTGTTTTAGGCGCTAGTAGAGTTCACAGACGGACGGACGGGCGAACGGACGTTCGATCGTTCGTTCGTTCGTTCGTGCGTTCGTTCGTTCGGGCGTTCGTTCGTTCGTTCGTTCGTTCGTTCGTTCGTCCGTCCGTCCGTCCGTCCGTCCGTCCGTCCGTCCGTCCGTCCGTCCGTCCGTCCGTCCGTCCGTCCGTCCGTCCGTCCGTCCGTCCGTCCGTCCGTGCGTCCGTGCGTCCGTGCGTCCGTGCGTCCGTGCGTCCGTGCGTCCGTGCGTCCGTGCGTCCGTGCGTCCGTGCGTCCGTGCGTCCGTGCGTCCGTGCGTCCGTGCGTCCGTGCGTCCGTGCGTCCGTCGCGTCCGTTCGTTCGTTCGTTATTTCGTTCGTTCGTTCGTTATTTCGTTCGTTCGTTCGTTATTTCGTTCGTTCGTTCGTTATTTCGTTCGTTCGTTCGTTATTTCGTTCGTTCGTTCGTTATTTCGTTCGTTCGTTCGTTATTTCGTTCGTTCGTTCGTTCGTTCGTTCGTTCGTTCGTTCGTTCGTTCGTTCGTTCGTTCGTTCGTTCGTTCGTTCGTTCGTTCGTTCGTTCGTTCGTTCGTTCGTTCATTCGTTCGTTCGTTCGTTCGTTCGTTCGTTCGTTCGTTCGTTCGTTCGTTCGTTCGTTCGTTCGTCCGTCCGTCCGTCCGTTCTGAAAAAAAAATCGGTATTAGGGGATTACTTTTTCTATACTACGTATACTGCTCTCGTATAATACGTTTGTATACGAGAAAAGGGGGAGAGTTGACACAAAACTCAATGAGCAGCTTCTATCATTTCGTCTTCCCCACACCATCCAATATGATTCATAAAATTGTAAAAATAATGACAAGCTTTATGTCAGAAATGTACAAAAAACGAAGTTGTGTTATTGTATGATGTCATTCATCAAAACTTATGCTTATTTAAGTGATAAACTTTTTCTGAACAACAGCCTTAAAAGCTTTTATTCATTCTATTAGTGAACTTTATGTTGTAATTAAAATTGTTACTGATTTTACTATAAGATCATTGAACAAATTGAATTTAATTCATTTTGTACTCCACTCTTGATAGTGATGTAAATAAATGTTGAAACAGGTACTTTTGTGACTAAATAGTTGTGCTGGAATACGTGTTGTACAATCGGTTATTTTAAAAAAGGATGAAATGCATTCCATAAATGAGTAATTTTTCATTACATCACTAACTGTTTTGACAGTTTTGTAATGAGTTATGTTGTTTTCGTAATGACTGCTGCAAATCAGGATTTTTTTTTTGTTGTAATTTGTATGTTGACAGTGAACACGATTTTGTATCAAATATTTGTACTCTATGCTTTTAAAATGAACTGCGTATTATCAGTTTTTGTACTTGAGGTAATCTCGGATCCCAATGACCACGGATACTCACAATAAAATTTGTAAAGGTGTAAAATGTTCCTGTTTTTTGCACAAAATATGCAAATGCATATTTTTAAAAAATGTTGAATAATATAATTACTTCCATGCACTGATGTTATCAAAATGTTTTTTGTGGAATTGGGAGTTATGGAGATATATTTAAAAATATGTCAAAAAAGCACCTTTAGACGGCTGTCTCGGCCGCGGCTCACCCCCTAATTTAAGGATTTTTAGTATTTTATGCAGTAAATACTAGTAAATAATCATGTCTTTTCGGCCCTTTTTTTCTCTCTAATTTCTCTAGTTTGACTGAGCAGGAAAGATATAGGGACGTATTTCACTTTTAGAATATTATCACAAAATGCAACTTAGAAATTAAGCATGTTTTAACATGTTTACTTTCTCGCTAGCGCGGTAGAGAGAAAGTTAAATAATGCTGCGCGAAAAATCGGCGAATTTTCGATAGAAAAAATTACAAGGCCCTGGCAATGAGAAAGTGCATAAATCCAAATGCTAAATTGAGGGTGGGATCCTCTAACACGTGGTGTAGCCAGAATCCATGTTGTGTAGGTCCTTGATACCGAAAAATCGATTGACGGTAAAACGTCCGTCTGGGAACAATGCTAGCGGCTAAACTGTCCTGCCGATTTTCACCAAAATTGATATTCCCCAATCGATCTGACTGATGTCGTGGCCTCTTTAATTTGAAACCGATAAAAATATCGGTTTCAAATTAAAGAGGCCACGACATCAGTCAGATCGATTGGGGAATATCAATTCGGGGGTACTTTACATGAAGCCCCTGAGACATTTTCAAAATTTTCACAAAAATGGCTCCAATGTTTTTAATTAAACTTTATTATTAGATAATGTGAAGGACAAAGTATAGCGCAGATCTCATGTTCGTTAAAAAAAACAGATTTTTCGAAAATTGAAAAAATTCCATATTTCTTCGGCGTCTTCCAACTACAATTATGAAGATACATTTTTTTCTTAATGAAATGTATAAAAATCGTATCTAAAAATGTCATATTCATTGTTTGAAAAATATGAGTATTTTGTGAAATATACGTAGTATAGAGAAAGTTATGTAACGCTGCGAAAAACCGATTTCGAGATTTCAACGGAAAGACACGGTTTTGGGTCCCCTGATACCGAAAAGTTTTTTTTCAAACGTTTGTCCGTCTGGTGTATGTGAATAACACTAGCGCCTAAACTATACTGCGGTTTTTACAGAGCTGCCTCTGAAAGTCACTCTCGGCCCGGCACCACGATGTCAATATAGCACGGTTTTTCGCTTATTTCTCAGCCGTGCCACTAGGTGTCGCATTCTCGCGACTGTAGCCAGATATGCTGCAGATGAAGTGACACGACCGAGAAAGACGCGATAAACCGTGCCGTAATGCCACCGTGGTGATGAGCCTTGAGAGTTAACACTGTAATAACCGCAGTATACCGAACGGTTTTTCCAAACAGAATAAACCCCTGTTGATCTGGTCTGAGTCGAAGATTTTGAAAAACCTTCATTAATTTTTGGGGGTACTTTACATGAAGCCCCTGCGACAATTTCAAAATTTTCTCAAAAATGGCTCCAAATTTTTTCTGTAAATTTCTTGTAAGAAAAGAAAGAATAGAGCGAAATACACTCATACAGTTGGCATTGGTCTCATTTTCACTGATAACTCGGAATTTTTAAAAATCACAAAAGATTGAACATTTTTCCGCGTCGTTTTACAACTACGAATTGATTTGGAGATTTTTCCTTCAAGTAAAATGTATTCTCCATAATTAATTCTTTTAATAAGGCTATGTACATTTTTTGAAAATTTTAGTAGCTTTCGCGCAATATTGCATTATGTGCAATATTAAAAAATAACAAAAATAGCTCCAAATTTTTTCTTTCAACTTTTCATAGGGATACATGTAAATGCACTCTACGAAATGACGTCAGCGCTATTTTGCTTGGTTCGTTTGTTTTTTCAAAACTTACAAAAATAAAATTTTTTAACATCTCTCTCACGTCGTTAATATTTACATTAACGGCGATTTGTTAACATTCTTTCATTTGAGAGCGTATGTGCATTAAATGATGTCTTATAAAATTTCTCGAAATCAAAAGGTTTCTGTGACACGGTGTTTAAAATTCCGCGTTTTCAGAAACGCTCAAACGCCATTTTCTCAATAACGGCTCCAAATTTTTTCTTGAAACTTTTCCTACGGATAGTGCTAATTGCCAAAACTTAGTAATCTTAAACAGTGCTGATTGCACTGTTTAAGATTACATAAAATTAATTTAGCTGTATTCTTTTGTTGTTGTTGTTGTTTTTTCTTTTTTTCCAAAAAAATACCCAAATGTATTTTTTTTAAATCTCTCACGTTGTTAATACGTAATTTCTATCTGTTTACATTCATCATTTGGCTTGTGAATGGAAGTGCTTCAAATGAAGTTTATCGAAAACTCAACTGTTTTATGTGAAAAAGTGCTTGAAATTCCGCATTTACAGAATCGCTTAAACGTCATTTTCATAGAAACGGCTCCAGTTTTTTCAATGAAAATGGATATTTTTGAGGTTTTACTCTTCTTTAAAATTCTGAATGTAGTATTTCAGGTCTACCATTCAGAAACCGAAAAATTGGGAACATTTTTGGCGGATACTAGCGAAGACTTGGTTATGAGCTGAGTGCTGTATATATTTGAAATATGAAACAGGAATGGATAGGGCTCATATCCCATATTCGCATACAATTTGTTCCCGTCACATTGAAATGCCAAATTACTTTCAAAGGCAAGTTACCACTAGTGGTAACTTGAAATAGACATTGAAAAGTATTGTATTAGTTCCAACTCGGTAATACAGAAACTGTAAAAAAAAATGTTTCCTGTTTTCATTTGACTCTCCCTCGTACATTAATAAATTTACCACAATATAAAAATTAAAATGATGAAAAGTAAACTAAATTACATTCAACTTTGACGTGATTAAAACCATAATTCTCAAAAACGAAACACAACTAAACACAGGCGAACAAACACAAGTAAACAACCGGAACACGACTTTACTAAGCACAGTATGATACAGAACCGAAGCACGTGGTACGCAGCTGTGGCTGATCCAACAGCGGAACGGATCCATTCCTACAAAAATTAATAAATTCTGAAGATATTCACCACGTTTGTGGTAAATATATAATGTAATCGTGATAGGTTTGCTAATGTAATTGTTATGAAAAATTATGTTAATAATAATTTAAAACCGTTTTGAAATCTTAAAATGGGGGGAGGTGTTATTTGCCGGCGTAGCATCGCGAAAGTAAGCACACAGACAACAGTATATACAAGTTTATTTACAAAATGTACAAATAATGTATTGAATCTACTCCGTTCACACGGTCAGGATTGCGGCCGCGATTTTCCTATGGATACACAACATTTACTAGAGAGGTCCTGCCTCGAATGCCCGTTCCTACCGCTCCACCCATGTGACTTCTGTCACCAGTGCAACACACGAATACGCCTGGACATGAATTTTGCTCAGAGTGCGAGGTTTTCAATAGCAAAACATCCCGGCGTGAGCGAGTCGGCCCATTTTATACCCGCCCCCTCCCTCGCTCTCTCTCTGACTCGCTCACACTCACACACACGACCACCATTGAGCGTGAGAAGGAGGTTTGTATACTACCAAGTGACACCTAGGTGCTGGACAAGCAAGCCGGTATTCACCTGGTTCTAAAAATATCTGCATTCCCAACGCCGTGGCACCTGTTTAGCTTTTTGATGAACATTTATTTCAATTTTCAGTGTATACAAACTCTTGCTTTCTTTTACCATATACAACCGTCTTACATTCATACAAAACTTCCCTCTCCCTGCTACCAACCTCACATTACAAATATAAGTAATTGTTACCAACACCTCAGCACCTAAGCTACTCACCTCTCCGTGTATGCGAGCCTTCCGCGTCCTCCCCCCACGAAGGATAGCCAACGTGACGCTTCACCGGAAAAGCCCATCAGGCCCTGTACTTCATTCTTAACCTCGGACTGCGCTATAGAATCATGGTCATGAGTTTGGTTTTCTCAGTTTTTTAGTGTTTCAATTCCTTAGTCGCATCTTCGGCAATCTTTAATAAAAAATCCCGTTAGGAACTGGTTGACACCGCAACCACTTTGGGGTTGGTTGGCAGTCTCAGTTGGAGAGCGCCGTCAAGTGTTTTTGAAGCATGACGAGCGGCGAGAAATCGCATTTAGAAATTGAAAGAATGTTCGTGTACGAGTCAAAAGAATACAACAATATATGGGCATTTCGGAAATGATACGAATTTCTAAAAACATTTAGTTGTGTATAATTAGTAGAGGGGAATTTGAAATGGAAAGGATAAACAGTGTAAGGAGAACCGTCGACTTTTTTTTTTTTTTTTTTTTTTTTTTTTTTTTTTTTTTTTTTTTTTTTTTTTTGAAAGGAAGCGCTTCGAAAAAGTCGAGGAGTTGTCGGAGGATGATTAGCCGTGGTAAGGCACGGACGGAGACGCGTGGTAGGCGCCGTGAATTCTAATATACAGTTTTGTCAGAGGCATAGTGCTAAGTTATTCGTGAAGAAAATGGATGGAATTGGAATGTGTGGTCGCAAGGTTTGTGGAAACTGATGGGGCCGTGAGTGTACAGCAACAGCTACTCCAAAAAGGGAAGTGATAAAACTTTTTGACATTTTTTTGTTTTTGTGTAGCAAGACCAAATTTAAAATACATTGTAGGACAAAAATTGTGAGATTGTGGTTGGAAGCAACGCTAAATGGATCCAATAATGAGAAATAGTATAGTAAATTTCGGAAGGTGCACCAATAATAAATTAAAGAAAGTAATTCAAAATATTTAGTATTAATTAGCAGTGTCGTTAACTTAAAAAAATTGTGATTGTTGTATTTTTCTTTTGCTAAAGTAATCATTTAAATAATTACAAGGAAATAAACGCAGTTGTCGTTATTCAACTATGGAAACAAATTTCAGATTTTTATTTTTAATTAATGAGAATTAGTCCCTACAATAATAATAGTGTTATTTACGGTTCCTCGTATGGGCCGGTTCTGCGTACCCACGGATTTATAAATTCGTTGATGTGGCTTCCTATTATTACTACGCGTTCAGAATTCTTGCAAATTCTGTCAGCCTTCATAATGCTCGTTGTGTATATTTCGCGAATGTTCATTCCCGCCTGAGATATGGCATAATATTCTGGGGAAATACATCTTATAGCTCCCAGACTTTTAGATTACAAAAAAGAATTGTACGAATAATAACCAAATCCCACCCACGTGATTCATGTAAGCCACTCTTCATTAATCTAGGAATTTTACCATTACCTTGTCTGTTTATTTACGAATCAGTGGTTTTTGTCAAAAATGACTTGCTTAAGGGCGGGAATATATTTTCAGAAAACGCCGATGTCTATTACTATAACACTCGACGTAGAAATCATATTCATCAGGTGACAGTATCAACAGCTCATTACAAAAAATTCACATACAATACATGTACATTATTTTACAACACTTTGCCAAATGACATTAAACGATTAAATTCAATAGAAAAGTTTAAATCACAAGTGAAATCGTTTCTGCTGCATAACTGTTTCTATACAATTAGAGACAATACTGAGCATCACAAGGAAAGTAACATTAATTTTAACAATGATATTTAATGTATTATTTACCATTGGACTGTATAATTCTAAACAATATGTAACAAGTATTGTATCGCAGCTTCTGGGTCAATGACCCCCATCTCGATCAAGTTTTTCGTCCAGTTTCCCTGATCCATTGAGCAAATGCTGAGATGGCCCCTTGTTTTGCTTCTGGACATAAATGTAACTTCATTTTCTGTGCACGTCTTCTAGAATTCAGTGGGAAATACAATTATTCAAATTATCGTTTCCATGTTGTCGCGGCAGGAAGTATTATTCCGAAGGACAATATGGATAAGAGCCCAAAATTTATTGCTTATTTATCCTTGAAAATAGATTTTATTACATGAGGGGCTTTTTTAAATTCAAGTAGTATATGACTTAGTGTAGGGATCACAGAATTTTGAAAATGTGCGCACAATTCACTTTTCCCCATAGCACGTCATACGCAGTTTTAACTGTTTTTTTGACGTAAAATAAATAAATAAATAAATAAATAAATAAATAAATAAATAAAAAGACGAGCTAGTAAAACAGGATAATGGTATCCAATATCTGGTAAGAGATTGATGGAAATATAATATTGTTATTGTGATAGGAGATAAGGATAATAGGAACCATGACACTACTACCGTAGCGATCTCGACTATCCGGACCGGCATACATACCCTTTTATTTATATCGTTATCATCATCGTGGGTTGAGCCTATTGGCCCGTTCCGCCTTCAAGAGTATCCTTCCATCGCCCTATTGGTTCATCGCCCATCCTCCATTTACTTTAAAATGGTACATTATATTTTCTTGCCACTCTTTTATGGCATGGTTTATATATATATATATATATATATATATATATATATATATATATATATATATATATATATATATATACATATATATCGATCTTATTTTATATATCATTTTTGCATTCTCATTAAATGACCATGCCAATTCTTTCTTAGTGTATCTATTTTTTCAGGTTTGTTTTTTCAAGATGAAGATCTTTAATTAGTCTCTGATGTCCGAGTTCCTTTTATGGTCCAGTACTGAATAGCCCGCCAAAAGTCTAAGAAATCTCATTTCTGCGGCTTCTATCTGTTCTATTGAGGGCCCAATTTTCACATCCATAAGTTACCATTGGGACAGCCATTGTTTTATAAAATTTCAATTGAGTGCCTGTACGTGCTTTCTGTCTGAGGGTCTTTCGTATGGTTCCGCAGATTTTCTGAAATTTCTGAATTTTTATATTGATTTTTTTTGGCAGTATGAAAAATTGCAACCAAGATAGTTGAAGTTATTTACTTGTTCAATACTGTTACCATTAATTACTATTTTACACAAATGATTTTCACCCTAGAATCCCATGGCTTTCGTTTTCTTTGATGAAATTTGTAGGTTATAAATTTTGCCTATTCTCTGAAGTTGATGGGCAGCTATTTGGAGATTATCTTCTGAAGTGGTAAAAATTATCTAGTCATCTGCGAATAAAATTGTATTTAAGATAGTGTTATTCACTTTAAAATGGTACGTTATATTTTCTTGCCACTCTGTTATGGCATGGTCTATATATATATATATATATATATATATATATATATATATATATATATATATATATATATATATATATAGTGACGCAACGCTCTATCAAACGGACGGCGGCGGCGTGGGTAGGGGCCGTCCGCGGTTGGTCATCGAGATGCAATAATAATAATAATAATAATATTGATAATTTAAATTTCCTTAATAGGAAATCGAGGACTAAAGGAGGGTTCTTGCCTGCGTTGTTCCACACCTTTCCAACGAAAAAGAAAAGAAAGTGCAATGTTACGAAAAACAAACAATGACATTTAATGAAAACTGTAGTACACAGACATCTGCAAGTTTCTAAACAAACACAAAAGCAACAGCACAGAAATAATGTCACAACAGTGTACAATTGTCTGGCTGCCCGTACCCAAATACAAGAACAAAAAAAAAAACAAGCAAATCAACAAAGAAGTACTGTTTCTAGAACTATTCTGAGAATTATAACCATCTAACATCCTTTTTTAAAAAAATGGAAAATCAAATTATTAACTTTGAACAAATGATTAAGTCCCTTGGAATTAATATTATCATTCCAATTAATTTATACAACACTTATGTTCCTTCACTCCAAAACAATTCAGATTTATACATTCCTCATCACAATTCCCTCATTTCAATAATAAATTCACATCCAATCACGATCAACACACAGCAATAGAACTTTGATTTCCAATGTAAACTCTAGAATAAACATTCCACACTATGATCAACACACATTAATAGAAATTTAATTTACAATGTAAACTTTAGAATAAACATTCCGCTTATTTTTCAATAATAATTTCACATCCCATTTTGATCAACACAGCAATAGAAATTTAATTTACAATATAAACTTTAGAATAAACATCCTACACCATTTCTCCAGAAATTGTATAAAAATATTCATGACTGACAAAGTTTTCTTATACCTTTTGATAAATACTCAAGAAAGTAGGGTGTATCATTACCCAAAGTTTTAATGATAATACTAGTTCATTACCATACAGGTAATCATTGCAACATTTTCTTTCTCTTTATCCTGCATGGTCACATAGCATTCCTGCTACATGCTAATTCTACCTGCCATGAAATCACACCATATTAATTATGATCAGAAGGAAATCATGAATAAACATTGTAATGAAACGTTACAGACAGCAGTAAAAATAACTGTCCTCCCACTGAGCTAATATTTTTCAGAATCTGTGGTATTAGACAATTTCCACTGAGATACTACATTACCACAGAAATTGCAAAGTCTCACTACCAAATTGACCAAAATTAACAACTCTTGACATATTCCTTATCTAAATGATAATATTGGTTCATTACCATACAAGTAATCATTGTAACATTTTTTTTTCACTTTATCCTGCCTGATCACATAGCAATCCTGTTACGTGCTAATTTTACATGCCATGAAATTACACCATACCAATTGTAATCAGAAGAATTCATAAATAAACATGTTGATAAAACTCTTTGGCAGTAGAACCAACTAACTGTCCTCCCACTCATCTAATATTTTTCATAATCTGTGGTACTGGACAATCTCCAATAAAATGCTACATTACCACAGAAATTGCAGAATTTCACTCCCAAATTGACCAAAATTAACAACTTAACACTTTCCTTACAGTAAGAGAACTGCAATACAAGTTGCAAATAAACAGTACATAATTGGCAGCACTACAAGTTAACAAAAGTGAAAGTTCACCTTTCTTTAAATTCTTCTCCCATGAATAAATAATCAGTTCACAATCCACACATGTACTTTGGTGATTGAACATTGATGCTTTACTATGCACAATTTCATTTACCAGTCTTTCAAGTCTTCAACTCAGAATGATGCAATAGAACATCTGTATTTAAAAGAATATTACACATCCGGCAAAAGAACAGTCAAAATAAGTCACTTGCCACTTCAAATGCCAGGACTCACACCTACAATACTTTCACAATTCCAAATTGGACTACCGCATCTCAATTTAAGGAGAGATTGATCCTCTAACCTCACGCCTACACAATTCAACTATACAACCGTTAATTAAATGCTTTATTAGCACTCACATTAATCAGTTAGGACTCCAGTTCACGTATATTCCCATTCTCCTATCCAGTTACCTTTGCATGTCTCCGTCCCTTCATCTTCCAACGCACCTCGAACACTATATCACCTCTGTTCGTGCATTAAAAGTTCCACAACAAATTCAAGTACATGAATTTTTCATTTTTACCTCCTCTCATGTTTTGTGGTGGCGAGCTACATCCCATATACCACCAACACAGCTCTGCTCCACACTCCCGACTCTCACCACTCCATTCTCTCCGGTCGCTTGCTCACATCATAAAGACCGGAGCTTTTTGGGCGCAAGCAAAGCATCGACACTGTCTACACCAGCGAACTCTGCTTGGAACCCTCGAGACTTAAGGCCCCCGGCATGGAGCGCGCATTTCAAACTACCCCGCTGCTCGCCTCCCTCTCAGCCAGGCATCGCTGTAGCCCATACTTGGACGGGGCGTTATAAAATATATATATATATATATATATATATATATATATATATATATATATATATATATATATATTAAACATAATTTGAGGCGTTGTTTTGTCGTATGTATTTATTTTGGCATAAAGCTTTTTCGGCCGCATTGCGACCATCTTCAGTGCTACAAAATAATGATGATAATAAATAACGTGATAATCAAATATAGAATATTATTATAAATGAAATTAGAATTTTAGTGAAATATAAAAAGATTATATTTCACTAAAATTCTAATTTCATTTATAATAATATCCCATATTTCATTATTACATTATTTATTATTATTTTTATTATCATTATTTTGTAGCACTGAAGCACTGTTTGTTTCCTTGTCCATACATATTTTAGTTTCTGAATATATGCTTCGGATTATATTTATCATGTGAATTGGGTATCCGTTTAATCGCAATGAAGACCATAATTTGCTTTTGGAGACTATCAAAAACTTTTTCAAAGTCTATAGAAAGGATGTATGTAGGCAGATTGCACTCACGTCTTTTTTCAGTTAGTTGTTGAAAAGCAAATGTACAATCTGAGCATGAGCACCCTTTACGGAACTCATTTTGTGTTTCTAACAAAAACCTGTCGCTTATTGTATTTAGCCTTCTTATAATGATTTGTGCATAGATCTTGTTTGCAGTTTTCAGGAGACTGATGCTCCTGTAATTATTACGGTCACTGATATTTCCTCTTTTGAATATTGGATGGATTGTTGCTTTCTTTATTCATCTGGGATTTTGTAGATATTCCAACAGGCATTTAGTGTAGACAGGTATCTTATTTTAATCTCTTTAGGCGCATATTTAAATAGCCCTATATTCAGTCCGTCACTTCCAGAAGATCTCTTGTTTTTAAATGTGTGGAGTACTTCCTCCAGTTCCCTATATTCAATCGGGTCTACAAAAGCAAACTTTCCTAGAGTTTTTCTCCTCTTCTTCTGTGTTTGACTACCATAATTCTTTATAATACATTAGCCATTCTCTTTCTGAAATGTTATTAATGCGCAAAGTGTCTTTTTCTCCAGCATTTAAATGTTTTAAAATTTTATATGCTCTATTTTGGGCACCATGCAGATCTTGATCTATTCCGTTAATGTATCGGTCCCAACTTTCCCTATTTAATTTTCTCACTTCTCTTTTTACTACGGTGCATTTTTAAGCTATTTTGTCCAGATCAGATTGTGGCTGTGTCTTAAATAATATTTTTATTTATATATTAATTAAATTATTTAATATTTTTATTTATATATAGATAATAAAACAGATCAGTGGACCCGGCAATGCCTCGCCATTGCAGTGTATTACACATTACTCATTGCTGGTCTCGTGATTGTTGATCAAGTTTTATGAAAGACTTTGATGCTAATATGGATTTGTTCTACGACATGGTTTGGACATGGTTGTCAAGTATCCTATAGTGTAAAAGTTCTCCCTGAAATTTAGGCATGCGTTCGCGTCGCGTAATTTGATTTACTTGTCAGATATTCAAGTAATAATTCCAGCCGATATTTCACAATCGCAGAGGCAGAATACTTCTATGCGCTTAATCCTTGACTGCGGCGGGTTGCACAGAGTTCAGGGGCGCTAGAGTCATAAACAAATAGATCATCATCTACAAGCCCCCCCCCACATGTCCGATTTAATTAAAACCAGTCTGTAAACACTCCCATTTCTAATAAGAACAAAGTGTTAAACTTTTAACGAAATCGGTGGAGTAGTTTTTCCGTCTATATGCGACACACATACGCACATTCCCTTTTATTTATGTGTAGTTAGAATATCACTTCTGTGCTTTATAATTAGATTATCGCCTCTGTGGTTATGAAAAAGTGATTAATTTGCGTAGTTCGTCTATGATTGGTTTGTTTAGTCTGAATGCTTACATATTACTGATTAAAATTTCATGAGTGGAATAGAATTTATCGAATGATAATGAAGTCTTTTATCAGTGTTTTTAACATAAACAGTTGCGAGGACATCTTTTATTTACCACATTCGTATTCTAATCCTAACATCACTTACCAATTATCCATGCAATATAAACTACGGAGACATGGTAACAATTACGGATTACTAGTAATATTTATTATGTTAAAGTAGTGGTGCACGATAATGTGAAGGCAATTAAAATATAAATGTGATAGCCAAATAGCGTTTTCCAATCGTTGCACTGAAACCCACCCTAGTGCAGGGCAGAAACGTCATCGCCCCGCAACAGTGCTGCCCCACACGCGTAAAGGGCAGCTACGAATGAAACGGATTCCGGAACTGAGTCATTGCTTGTGCGCTACGCAGTGAAATTATACACAGCTGTTCTTGGTCAGTCAAACTGATGGAACTCGAAAAATAATACTTTTGAATTACGATCGTCGTTATAATTTTTATGCAGTCTTAAGGTAATTCTTACTTCTTAATTCATAAATTATTAACGTGTGATTTCTTTATTTAAAAACTACGAAAACTTCAAATGCGTATAAGTAATAATTTCATTTTTCGAGATTTGCCAGTGATCGATATAGTACACAAGATTTTGAACCGAAAGGCTTCTGTAGAATTGTTTTAATTACTGAAAACAATAAAAATATTAACATGAACATTTCCGCTGGTATATGCATGGGCGTGCGAGAAACATTTCTTGGCATATATATATTTGAATGATTTTGTAAGGGGCACTATTTTTATTTTCACTTTATTAGCGTTTTGAAATTGAGTCGTACCTAAAACACTTTAGTTTCTAAATAGCACTGGATTTTTTTATTATGAAGTTATTCAAGGTTAAATTTTCGGAGAACACGATCTGTTTTTCCGAACTGACGCGATCGTCAGTGCAGTTTAGGGCGCCCCGGGTCCGTGTCGATGTGCGAATGGAACACGCAGTTCTTTGCACTGGTGCGCCCTAGCGGTGGAATGGAACACGAAAACTGTCCTGAGTGCGCACTAGTGCGGCGAATGGAAAACGCTATAAGACGTCAATGTGGTGCATCGCTGTTTTTGTTTCTCTGAGTGCTTAAATACTTATTTCTAGGCGCCAATTTCCTCTTGCAGCATTGCCAGGATGTCCGACAATCAATATTTTCAGATATGTAGTTGAAATCTCGTATAGAAAACCACAGTATTTCAAAACGTACTAGAAACCACCCTCAAGGGAAAACATTTGTAATAATTATGTTATCTTTACGACTTAAGTCACCACTAATGTTATAAAAATCGTCAACTGACAGAGAAATTTAATAACCTAATTATCGTTAACAGAAACGCAAAGCACAAAAAGATAATTACTAGGGGGCGGATTTTGATGACCTAAAACGTCGCCAAAAATAATCAGTAAAATGCTCTTAAAATGTTTTAAAGATGCCACAAAATCAAAGAAAATGTATGTAAAAAAATTGATCAAAACTAGTTCATCTGAACTACTGAAGCTGTTGGATATGTTACTGATGTAATCGAGGCTTCTTCCTTTCGTTCAAGGGAACGTTGATGGAAACATTTGGTTTGGACTGAACCAGGAAGTCTCTGTCTAGTTACCAAGGAATCCGCCGTACCGTCTATGGTGCTGATAGACGTCACAGGAAGCTTAGATTACATGCAATAGTGACATTATTGTTAGTGACATTTAGTGACAGTGACATAATTGTGAGCGAAGAAATAGAATAGGCTACTCACGAATTCTGTGGAGAACATTTGTTGTTTCAAATACTAATTACGAGATGCAAGTTCCATTAAAATCGAGGAAATCAGCTAAATATGCTTTAAAAAATACCGAAAAGGGTAAAAACTGACTTATTGGTCGAAATCATATTAAAATACAAAAAAGTATAAAAAATGGGTCATTTCTTTTTGTCACTAAAACGCATTGTTCAAAAGTGAAAAGAAAAACGGACATTTCATTAAAATGCGCCCCCTAATAACTAATTGGTATATTGAAATTCCTCTTTTCCTTTGTGTCATAAATTTAAACTAGTGGTGCCACAGAATGGCTCAGACTACCTCGTAACATTTTTTTCTAATTCTCTTGGTGTGGACTGGCTTGAAAGTCTTGCTCCATTTTCTGGCCCGCTGCCATCTATCGTCGCTGAAAGTACATTTTTTGACATTTTCTCAACTTTGCTAATAGTAGAACCTATAAATTACTTTAACAATATAACAGAAGAGTAAAACCCCGTTCTAAATGGCAATTTTCATTGAAAACTTTGGAGCCGTTTTTAAGAAAATAGCGTTTGAGAGTTTCTGGGAATTTTGTGCTCATTTTAACACAAAACTGTTGAGTTTTCGAGAAACTTTATCTGACATTATTTAAAGCACGTATATAATATAATGCGAAGAAATTGCATCTAATGTGCATATTACCGACGTGAGAGAAAAGTAAAAAAAAATACAATTATGTAATTTCAGAAGAAAAAAAGAATAGAGCATTTTGGCGTTGGTCATTGCTTGGGGTTTTCACGCACTATTTCAAGAAAACTACTAAATTTTTCAAGGGAGTGTACATGACTTTAATTAATGATTTATGGACAACAAATTTCATTTGATGGAAAAATGTCTGTCATTATACTGTTGCAGGAATATGCCTAAAAAATGAAACTTTGCAATTTTCGAAAATTTAAGAGTTAAACCTGAGAATCGATCCTATGCCACCTTTATATGTATCTTACTCTATTCTGATAAGAAATTTAAAGAAATAATTTGAAGCCCTTTTTGAGAAAATTTTGAAAATATTTGGAAGACGTCATGTAAAGTATCCCAAAATTTTAATAAATGTTTCTCAAAATTTCAAAGCTTCAACTAGAGCTAGATTGTCAGGGGTTTCATTTTGGAAAAGATCTTACGTATAGTTCAGGTGTAGTAATGTTCACGTACACCAGACGGACGGGGAGACAGGCATCCGGACAGACGGACACACATGCAGTCGGACGGACAGAGAGACAACCGGACGGACGTTTTGGAAAAAAAAGACTTTTCCGGTTTCAGAGGATCCCAAAACGTGTATTTCCGTTGAAATCTCGAAATTCCGCAGCATTACATAACTTTCTCTATACTACGTGTATTACTCCATATATAGGTGTTTCCACGTAAGAAAAGACCCTAAAAATTTAAGATGGCGGAGTTTCGGCACTGCCAACCTCATCGAAATAAAACGCGAAAGCGTCGACGCGACTTGTTTAAACGTACGTAGTGGCCTTCAAAAATCCAGATATGCTGAAATGATTTGTTAATGCTGTATTACGACTTATAAATCGCAACAGGCATATGGTAAAATAATTTAATTTATAATTTATATATGAAATTTGTTTTTATTAATTAATTATAATATTAAATATAATACTTTTAATTAAATTACTTATAAATTTAAAAATATTTGAACTCTCAGAATTAATAAAATCTTATTGAAACTGAAGAATAAATGAAATAGTAGAATGTTATTTTATTATACAATAGGAAAAAAAGGTATAAACAGGGAATTTATAGAATAAAGATGAAATGAAATGCAAGACTCGAAATAATTTTAATTTTCAAACAGTACACAATGAAGTGAAATAAAACTATTCTTTACTGAACTAGAAATATTTGTATAATATTAAATAAATAAATTATAAATAAATAAATAAATAAATATTTGTATAATAATGGTTTTATGCACGTAATATCGACACATGACCACAATCAAAGCATATCTAAGGAATGAACAAATCTCCTGTATGAAAATGACAATGTTTGAAATTTCATGAAAATTGAATTGATCAGATATATGATTTGATATAATGCGAAGGTTCAGTAAAGAATAAACTGATGCACCATGGGTGGTCAATTTTAATGACAAATTGCAAGGAGCAGTCATTAAAATTTCTTGAGCACCGATGGTCCACAGCAATTTATTTTCACAAAAATTATTGAATTTTTACAACAATTTTAAAGCCTAATGTCCCTGGGCTTACAAACATTACAAAACATCCCGGCATTTACCTTAAGCGATCGGGGAAAACAAAGGAGTAAGTATGCTACCATATATATAAAAAAAATTGAATAAGAAAGTGAATTAATCCTCAATTGGATTGTAAAAATATTATCATTAAAAACCAACATTAAGAAATTTGGCTGACTTTACAAATTAATAAACTACTTGAAAATTTTACATATATTGATAGCATACCCATCCTCCCGATCAGGATGACGACCGAGGGCCGATTTCTAGCATGCATACAGAAACATAAGTCAAAATAATGGAGACATTTACAATACATAAAATAATATACATAAAAAATTCCATATTTAGAAAATGAATAATCTGGTAAACACAGCAACCCTGCAACATAGAATAATCAATGCAGTATCTATTGTCCAATCATGATAAATTCAATAAACAGACATGTTATTGTTATAAGATCAAAAATTATTCCTAGGAAATTATGTTCTTGCAATGAAAAACAAAAAAATTAAAAAAGGAATTATCACATTTAAATAAAAAAAATTGCTTCTTAACTTATATATTACTTCAAACTCCTGCAACATATGAAAAACAAAATTGTCCAGATGAAAAGTTGGCCCAAGAATTTTTGCTTCACATTACAGTATTCAATATAATATGTAACCAACAAAAAATTTACCCTACAAAACAAATAAAATTTACAAACATAAATAGAAAATCATTGAAAAATAACTTAAAATGAAATATTAGTAACCAAAATGGGTAATATAGCGCATCAGTAGTAAACATTAAATTGTACTCTATATCATGCCAAATAATATCATGAAATAAGTACTTACTAATTTCACTTAACAACTGATTACCATTTGAACAAAACGTCTAAATAAAATGATGTATGTTCTGAACTCCATTATTGCATATCTGAAACATTTATAAATGTAATGTATGTTTCACACACATGTCAAATCTTTGAAGTGTATTCATTTATATCACTTAGCATCCGTACTTAAACTGAACACAAACTCAGAGGCATTGGCAGTAATGATTAATTGTATTACAGGGATAATGTAAAGGAAATTGATTAACTGTTAATTCATTGGGGTTAATTAATATTAATGAAATGGTGCTCTTAACTAGTGCCTTTGGATGAATTGAGAAGGCAGGAGTTCACTCAGGATCTCACATTCATATTAAAACTATTAATGCACACTCACTTCTTACACATTGCAACTGTTCTCAGACCAAACAGACTGACTAAAGCACTGGCAGGAACAATTGACTGTAATTTAAAAATATTAATTTATAACCTGCAATAATCACACACCTATAATCAAGTAATTCAAGCAATACCTTTTCTGGGGCACAGTTTAACCAATTCTTTTCTTAACTTGACTTGGTGGTTGCTTTACAGAGGCAGGAATTTTATAATTTGAGACACATCTGAAATATTAAGTTACATATTTTACAAAATTATTACTTTTATTCCAAACGCTTTAATGCTTACTCACTGTTTTCACTTTTGCAACCCTAGTCGATCCAAACGCACAACTGAAGCACTGGCAGGAACAATTGACTGTAATGTAATAATATTAATGTAATAACCACAATTCCATAATCGAGTAAATTCAAGCTATACCTTTTCCGGGACACAGTGTAACCAAATTTGTTCTTAATCTTGACTTGGTGGTTGCTTTACGGGGGCAGGAATTTTATAATTTGAGGCACATCTGAAATATTGAGTTACATATTTTACAAGATTATCACATTTATTCCAAACGCTTTAATGCTTACTCACTGTTTTCACTTTTGCAATCCTACTCGATCCAAACACACAACTGAAGCACGGGCAGGAACAATTGACTGAAAATTGGGAGAATGTGTTAATGAAATGAAATTTTCTTCAATTCTCAATGGAGTATTTTCCAGTTCTTAGCTGTTCTGTTGCACAGGGGGTCCCAACATGTTCTCTAACAACTGTGGGTGGTTGCATTAATATGTCAGATGTTACTTGAGATGAAGTTGTGGAATCTCTAATATTTTTTTCAATTTTTCACATTGAAGATGTTCCTGGGATTGGCTCAAATGGAATTGTGTCTCCTTCCTCTCCTGTGTCTTCTTCAGCTGTGTCAGTTCCACTAGCACTGCTCAAATTTACTACTATTTCTTCATAATCTTCTTCCATTGCCTCTTTTTCATAATACTCTTCAATAATTTTTTCTGCATGTTCCACTGAATTCTTCCACATTTCTGGTGTGACCCTGTTAATGCCATAACATAATTTTCTAGTTCCTTGTTTTACTAATTTTGAAAAAAATTATAATCATAACTGTTATCATACATTTACCATTTTTCTATAATGGTGTATTGAAAACTTTACCTGATTTATTGCCTCATTCCACACAGCTTTAGTTCTCTCCATTCCTTGCCCTGGCCTTTCACGTACAGTTTTGTGGTAGTACCCTTTTGAAATGCCCCACACATGTTCAGTAGGATTGAATTTGCAATGATATGGTGGCAGCCTCAAAACTGTGTGCCCTTCTTCTGCAGCCAGCATGTCATCAACTACATACCTTTACCAATACATTGCTGAGGTCAGTTATTTATTAGATTTATATATCATTTATTTATCACAAGTGTAGATGCATATATTTGTACATATTTAAAGTATATATTTTAATATTTAATTACAATGATGCAACAGAACAAGATAATATGATGCAAAATATTAATGAAATGTATTCTTTAACGCACTGATATGTATCTCGTGGTACCTTTTTATCCTTTCACAATGTTGGCTCGCCAGGGCAACAAGTGAGATTTTATTTGCAGCTTCTGGCACTCGTACTCCTCGCTGGTTCAGCCATTCCTAAAAATAATTTTCTTTGGTTACATTACTTATTTCATTAAGCACAATAGTTTCATTTCATTTCTGATACTTACAATCAGTTGATCCTTTCGCCACTTTGTTGTTGGATGCCTCTCTACCTGCCTTGAATGGTATGAAGCATTATCCATGACAATGATGCAAGGTCTTAAATTGCGAATGCAAGGAATCAGTTGTTTCTTAACCCAGGATTCAAAAGTAGAACTGTTCATTGCTCCGTGATAATCTTGCCCCCTTTTTAGGTCAGTAGCATATATCAGACCAGCACCTACAAAAGGTCATGCTTTGTACACATGCCTCAGTTTGTACATAATGCCATTAAAACTGAAAACATTTGTACCTGGTACAAAATCTTCTCTTGTTCCTACATGAACCACGTTCCTACATTATCAAAGGGCTCTTTTACCATTCACATAGATCCATGTCTCATCAAGGTACACTACAGTCTTTGGGTTTTGACTTCTCTTATTTTTCATATAGTCTGCCACAAAATATAACCTCTTTACAATTATTTAATTTGACTCACAAATACGAATATTTGGGTCTCCGTTCCTCCATGCTAAACAATTTCCTTAATAATTCAGTACAATGTTGTGCATGACCCTCTGAATGAAAAAAATATAATTTTCCTTCACGTACTGCCAAACATCTGTAAATGAGAGCCTTCTGCCTGTTGCAAATGAATAGGTCTTTAGAAAGTCTTCAAAAAGTGAGCCACATACTTCATCATTACTCTAAATATAAAATATCTTACCATTATCAGCTTCCTGGTAAATATATCTGCTAATAGCTTCTCTTGCAAATCCATCAGCTGAATCTCTCACGGTCGTGAACGCTTCCTCTCTTACTTTTAATAGATTTTCCTGCCTTATAATCCCTAATAACGTTTGCCAGAGTTGTATAAGGTCTCTGTAATATATGAATATATTTCAATAAAATAATTATGATTCACACACACATGTTCATTGTGAAGACGTTCTTGAGGCATGCAATAAAGTCAATAATTATTGTGACATTGATGGCTTACCCCCACAATTACAGCTACCTTTGCAATGACACTGCTCTCAGGAAGTTTCACTTCTTTACGAGAATTTTTCTCGCTCTTGGACTTATAAACATTAAGAAGGACCTGCCTTTCACCACTCGATAAAATCCACTTCCCCTTCTGCTTCACTGGAGAGTTATTTTTGGAATTACCTGACATTTCTAAAAATGTTAAGCCCAGCGCACAATAAGATTTTCCTTAGGAAACAATTCGCGCATTGGAAGAGAAAAGAAAGAAAAAAAAAAAAACGTTGAAGTTGGCACAAATTCATTTCGCGCGCATGCATGCCAGTCTCCAGCCAAAAAAAAGTCCCTGGCAGCTGTACTTCCATTACGTGGGGAATTTACGTTGGGGTTGGCACCTACTTTCTCCAACTTAAATGGTAATCAAAAGTCCCTAAGTCAATGTAGTATGTATGGTGGGTGGTTTACGGGAGGTTGGTATTGCCAAGCTCTCTGGGTCACATCTTACGTGGAATAAATCTTATACGTACGTATACGCGAAAGTAAAAATTGCATCTAAACAATACAACTATTCACCATTGTTATGTAAATAATTCAGCAATTGCCAAATCCCAACGGAAATTGATTAAAGTGAAGAAAGGAGCTCGAAAGTAACTCTTAATGATACTGAGAGGGAAGGAATCTGTAGTGACGGGCACAAGATTTTGGCGTCACTATCGCCACCGCTACGAGAAACGGCGTTGCCAGTCTAGTCTATACAGACTGTGCCTTCCCCATCATTACTTTAAACGACCCATTCTCTCTCTGCCAGCTTTTTAACTTCCTACAGGATACTGAAATTAATCGTCAGAAAAGAAGATTAAGCCAATTACGTGCCTTTTATTTTATTAATGTTTACCTGGTTCTTTTTGTCTTTTACAATTGAAAATGATTGTACAGTGTGTTTTCGTTAGGCCTTTTTATGGATATTTTAAAAAGATTGTAGCTGGCCACTTTCACAGAGGATATGTGATCTTGTTATAATTTCACAAGGGCACCAATTACTTGCGATGTTGATGCGCAATCAAACATTTTTTCTTTTAGTAGATAGCTCCCCCGGGACGTTTTGACGCCTACCCCACACTGTTACCAACGACAGGGCAGGTACTGAGGAATGTGTAAACGTTTAGATCACATGGGCAAGCACGGAAGGTGAGGCAAGGTGGAAAATATGGAGGGAGGTTGGGAAACCCCATAATATCACAGCAGATGGGTTCACATAGACGCCCAGGCGCGATTCGATCCCATAGCCCTCGGTGCGTATGTTGCGTTTACATCGCATTCGTGCACAGAGCCACTCAGCCTTTCCGAGTGGCGCTGCTGCCAGCAGGGCATTGGATGAAATGCAGGTATCTACACAAGCGATGCTGGTGTGGTGATGGGTAGCGAACTCCCGCCAGCAGCCACGCAGACCCTCTCCTTAGCCTTCGCTAGCCACAGTTCTAAGTGACTGTTCTTCGAAAGTGACACTGAGCTTATATTGTCTGCGATGTTGACCGCCGGTGTCCAGAACGGTGAGTCATGAATCCTTCCTTTCCCATGCTCAGTGGCGCTGCCGAGTCCGAGTTGGCTTCGTTGTAAGGCGGCCTTAGGAATCTCGACCGTTTGGGACGGCTTCTTTTGTTAGTGTGTCTAACCGATATCACTGAAATCCATTCATATGGCCTTTTTAATAACAACTTATTTCTTTCTTGATTGCAGGTAGTGGGGGATCTGTTCATGTGAAAGACAATTCGGCATTGTCGATACCGCTTCAGCGGCAGCAGCCACCTAATTACGAACTACAGCAGATCCAACACCATCAACAGATGCAGCAGCAGTACCAACAGCAACAATTTTCACATTTTCCCTGTGAGTTGTCTTCACCACCAGAACTCTCCAAGCAGCTTGACCCATTGCAACCGGAATGTTCAGTAACAAAGAGTGAAAAAGCAGATGATCAAGAGAGCGAAGAATCCATGGGTGCCCTTGGTGTTCCTGGGAATGATACGGATGAGATGAATAAAAGAACAGAATCGTCAGTCGAACAAAATCTCAACCCATGCCCCAGTGAGTAAAGAATTTTTTGTATTTATGTCTTTGTTATATTATGAAAATATTTGTTACAATATTTCACTTTCCATCTGATAATTTTTTGTCCATTACTAATATGTAAACCAACATTTATTTAGTTTGTAAGTCAATATAAATATTAATTTCGTGTAATGTATTTTTGGTTAATTTTCCACTATTTTCGAATTTTTGGGAATGCTCCCCAGAATTTCATTGAATATTGTAGGGTAAAGGTATTTATAAAAATTTAGGGATAGCGACCAGTGAACTTTTTAATTATTTTTTTAAAATGGAATGAGACATCTATTTAGAAGCAATTTTTTTAAAATTTCTTGTGAAATCTGATAAATATTTGTTAAATACCCTTGCACCATTTTTTGTTTTTTCCTTGTAAAGCGATTTTGTATACTATAAGCCAATATATGTCACTTATTAAATTTAACACAAAATTAAAGAAAAGTATCTCTGTTCGTTTTGGTTAATACAATGGGATAATACTATAATATAGGACACGCCAACTTGCCCGCGGGATGATTCAGGCTAGCCCAGGAAATGGTCCGGCGCTTTTCGGTGGCGCTGCCAAGTGGTCCGTGTGATGGTGGCCTTACTTGTTCGACATGATGCATTCTGGTGTATTTTTCGCATGTCCCCGGGGTGGGCCCCTACGCTATGTGGCCTTTATGCGCCCTCCCATCCCGTGCCACGAACACCTTGAGGCTGGCATCCGGATCCCGCCGGAACGCATGTACCCTTCACGGGAACCTCCCTAATTTAGCGTGGGTCGTGCCACTGCCACCTCTGAGCTACAGAAAGAATAGAAGTAATTTTTGATTTTTGGACAACAGCAGAATGGCGCAATGAGGTAGGGCATACCAAAAAGGTAATTTCGAAGGCATGGGAAGACGAAGGAATTGTGGAACAAAATTTTGAAGAAATTATTTTTTTTTCAATATTCGAGTTCCATCCCTTCCGAACAATCATAAGAGGGAAGTGACTCTGAAATAAGTGAAGACCTTTATAACAGTCATTTGTTTGACAATTAAAACTGTGTAAATAGTGTAAATCTAGTAGAAATTTGTGTGTTTGTAATGTTAGAGAAGATCTCGGAGTAAATTAATGTGCTTCACGAAGTGGAGAGCAGCATTTGACATAGGACGAAAACTGCAGTTGTGACGACGACACATGCAGTCATCCACCCACTTGAAGTACCGCTTGTCTGTCACCGCGATCGGGCGGTCCTCGCCGCTCCGCCCCCAGCCGCTCTAGCTCGTGCTCAGCCCCTCCCTACCACAGCCCGCCCTCGAGTCGGTTCTTATTTTAATCGGACCACAGGCACGATCAACTGTCAGGAGTATAAAAGATTACTGATATTTCGAGGAATCAACGTACACAAGAATTGCAGACGTAAGTTTGGATCGTGTTCGCCCTTGGTCTATTATGGGATAAATTCTACCAGGATTGCCGCGTGTGTGATGTGTAATACACTGCAATAGGGAAGCATTGCATAATACTATAATTTTCTTTTAGTTTATTACACAGTACATTGCTATTCGATTAAAAATGTTCGCACTGCTCTACTGTCCTCGAGCACTTAGATACCGGTTATGTTGCACCGCTACTGGCCTCTGGCGAAATATATTAGGAACCAATGTGCACTTGGCGACAGGAGAA
Organism: Teleogryllus occipitalis; assembly: GCA_011170035.1. NCBI lineage: Eukaryota > Metazoa > Arthropoda > Insecta > Orthoptera > Gryllidae > Teleogryllus > Teleogryllus occipitalis. The sequence goes on along the minus strand of BLKR01000005.1, from coordinate 1,916,154 downwards.
AATAATGATTGTGGTGCATCTACCAACATATTTTTAATGTTGGGTTTAACAAGTTTTTTTAATGAAATATTAATTTTTTTGAAAAAGTAATAAAATACATTTCGAAGTATTAAAGGAAACCAACCAGGAATTTTTATGTGAAGTACATCCGGAGGATCAATATATACAAATAATCAACTACACAAATATATAACTAATCAACTATACAACTATACAAATAATCAAGTTTCAGGTAAAAACACGTCTTTTTTTATGCCCAGATTCAATAAAAAAATATCATACATTTACAAAAAAGGCGTGTCAATTCTTGTGCGATTTGACATGGAATGACTCGTATGTAGATTTTCATTAAAACATTTTTCAGGATGGCCAGCGAACCTGGAATCCTTGAAAGCAAGGGAAAACACGGGAATTTAAAAAAACAAAAAAAAACTGGAAGAACCTGAAGAAAAAAACTGGAACCCGAATTTGATATGAAAACCGGGATTTTTCGTTATTTTTAGATTTATGCCCAACATTTAGCACACATTCACATACGGCATCGTATTCAGTAAAGTGTTTGATTCAACTCAGTACATAATAATGGCGTGTGAAAATCGAAATATAAAAAAGAGAAGTGCAACATGTGTGATGGAGGATTGCATAGAGCTTGACTCGCGCATCACACTACTTCTAAGAGCCGGTTTTACCAAACGAAGAGTAAGAGTTTACTCTGGAGTAAGTCATGTTTACGCGAGAGTATCTTCTTGGAGCGTTTCACCAACACTTTACTCGAGTGTGAATCGTTTACGCGAGAGTAAATTTGAGAGTTACTTTACACGGCGAAAATCCGTCGAGTAAAATACGGAGTAAGCTTTGTTTTCAACGTGTGTGTACCTCCGACGTGTTATGTCTCGACGTTTGCGAATGATGATATTTGAAGACGATTCCGGCGATAATTCGGAATATTATCCTCTAATGCGAAGACAAATAGAGAATGGAGTGGTTTTCCAATTATGACGATCGAGATTTTGTCACGAGGGTATGGTTGACCAGATCGTCGGCTCTTCTATTTTGAAGAATTGAAGCTGATTTAGAAACGATTAATTTGCATACAAAAATAAATATAAAAAATATATTCAAGTAGTAGAATAATTTCATAAACTATTGGTTCTGAATTGTAGGTACCCATTTTGAGTACAGGCAATCAGTCCAGAATTCAAATGAAAACAGGATGTCTATTAAAAATCATTTAAATTGTGCAAGTACGTATTTTATTTGTGAAGTAAATTGTTAACTCATCGGGTACATTTTGAACTGTGGAGGACTTTGTAAATTTATTTTTCACCGATGTGGATACGAAATAAAGATAGTAAATATATGACAACAAAAGGAAAAATAAGAATAAGAACTAAAAGTACTACTTATTTATTTAGTCAAAAACTGTAATAAACTGTATAGACGTACGGGGGAGAAGATCATCTGCGTACGTTTTCTTGAGTGCCAGAATCCCTTCCCAGCGTTTTTACTATAACTAATAGTTGAAAGATGAATAAAAGTTTAAAAAATAAAATACAAAATAAATAATAAAATTTAAAAAACAGGGTTAACAACATTTGAAAAACTAGACATTTTCGCACTAGTTCGTAATAATATACGTTCGAAAAACTAGACTAAGAAATATTAAGAAATAAAGATACAAAAAACTAAGAAATAAGCTACGCTATCTCAAATCACCACACAAAACTAAGACCAAGACGACGCAAAAAACTTCAAAACTGAAATGAAAGGAAATAACTAGAAGTTCCCGTTGGTCCGCAATTGTTCACAGCGTCACTCTCGCTCACGGCCTCTTGAATCGCTCTCTGCTGTGTATGAAAAATTGCGTGTTCAGCGGGAACGCGGAGTAAATTGGGGAGTATGTACTCTAGAGTAACATAACACTCCAGAAGCGTGGTGAATTGCTTATATTTTACTCGAGAGTAACTATCGTGGAGTAAAGCTTACTCTCGAGTAACTACTCTTAACTTTACTCGGCTGTTAGTAAAACCGGCCCTAACACTACCGCTTGTGTAGGTGCAACATAGAGTATCCTGCCCATCTCAAAATTCCATTGCAATCGCCGACCACAAGTTGAAAATATCCTATAGTACTGAAACTCAACGCTATCAAGTATTGCTGCCTGGGGAGTTATAAGTACCCCCCCCCCCGCCCGTTTTTCTGAAAACTTGTGGTTTTTCAGCTTATGTCGCTGTTTCTGATCTTCGCTTAATGCATTGAAAGAGTGGGGAGATATGAGTTTCTATGTCACATGTGTTTGTTTTACAGGCACAGAGTATATTCTACCTGATGAAGACGAGGGGACGAGGCAGGGAAGAGGACTGCTGCTACCGCACGAGAGCAACTCTTTCCCCGCATCTTTGAAGCTGCAGGAGCCCAACTCGTTCCGCACCCCTTTGGAGCAGCAGGTGCCCGCAACCGGAGAGGCATTCACCCTGCCAGGCAGCTTGGCATGGCAAACCCGCAAGCGCATGGGAGAGCGACCGTATCCATGCGTCTTGTGCGGAAAGACTTTCGCTCAATCGAACGACCTCGCCTCTCACATGTGCACGCACGCGGGAGAGCGCTCCTATGTATGCGACGTATGTGGAAAGGCTTTTACTTACTCGAGCAATCTTGTCATTCACAAACGAATGCACACGGGAGAACGCCCTTATGTGTGTGATGTGTGCGGAAACTCGTACATTCGCTCTGATGCCCTCGTCTCTCACAAGCGATTACACACCGGAGAGCGCCCGCATTCGTGTGACGTGTGTGGGAAGGCTTACAGGCTTTCCAGCACTCTGACCCGTCATAAACGTATGCACACAGGAGAGCGACCTTTCAAGTGCGATTTGTGCGGAATGGCCTTCACCCAGTCAGGCAACCTCTCCCATCACATGCGCACACACACGGGAGAACGCCCGTATCCGTGCGAAGTGTGCGGGAAGGCCTTTACCCGGTCAAGCGCCCTCGCCCTTCACATACGCACTCACACCGGAGAACGTCCGTATTCATGCGACGTGTGCGGGAAGGCTTTCTGTGACTCACGCAACCTCTCCGCTCACATGCGCATCCACACGGGAGAACGCCCGTATACATGCGGCACGTGCGGAAAGGCCTTCAATCAGTCAAGCGCCCTCGCCCTTCACATACGCACTCACACGGGAGAGCGCCCGTTTCAGTGCGACGTGTGCGGCAAGGCGTTTGCTCACTCGGGAGACCTCGCCCGTCATAAGCGCATGCACATGTGAGATCGGCTCCACGAGCGTGTGTGCGGAAGGTTTTTCACCCAGTGCAGTAAACTCGTTCCTCCCGGGCGCAGGCGGTGCTCCAAAGAGACGTGCGTTTTCAAGGCAGCTTCTCCAAGGGGGGCTTGATGGCGCGTCCCCGCAGCATCCACCCGCCGCACGCCCTCGCCGGAACGCCCATCGTGCTTCGCGTGAGCCTCTTGACACGTGTGTGGATACTAGTATGTTGCCACCAGTGAAACAACCTTGTCTCAATGGTGATCGCAATTGTTTCTAACATCAACTAAAACGTAATAACGTTGAGATGTATTACTGTGTCGTATGACTGAAGCGATACCGCCTTTTTTTAACCGACTACGCGAAGCAAAAAGGAGCCTTATGTTTTTCATGATGGTGTATCCTGATTTCTTGGATACCACCAATTGTCTGACTCATTCGTCTAATTTTCTTAAGTGACATACGCTTTGATTCCTCTTGCCATCGGGAATGTCATAGGCTATATAAATTGCCTAGTTGCAAAATCAAAACTGGTTGATACTAGACATCTTTTTCATAATTTTTGGTCTAAAAGGTTGTCAAATTTCCTTACGTGAGGTATGTGTGCATTTGTCTTGATATCATCATGCCTGTCATGTTGCAGTATGAAGTTAATTAAAAAATGTATGATGGACAGTAGGCTCCATTTTGTTCATTTATTGTTCATAGCTCAATGTTATATTCTTTAACCCTACAGAAGTGGCACACAGACTGATATTTTAAACATTGTTTTCTTCTTGTTGCATAATATACACTGCCAAATCTTGAGAAACAAGATTGAATTGTACAAGCATCTTAGACTGGAATTTTGTAGACCTATGTGTACGTTGCCAAAAGACACATGTAATTACTCTTTAGAATTGTCCATTTTGGAATGGTTGAAGGTATTGCAATACGGGTTCATAAGAGAGGGAATGGAGTTAATAGATACAATTATGATATACTTACTTATTACTTGTATTTTTATGTGATATTGAGCTCAACACCCCTTTTTCAAATGAAACTACACAAATTGTATTAAAATTTGTAATATTTGTGATGAACGTTAGTCAACAAATTCAATGACATTGCTGTAGTAAGTTTCATAGGCTTTCTTTCGTGTGTAATTTAGAATTTTTTTAGCTTTACAATCAATGGAGTGTTGATATCTCCTAACCTCCGAAGTAGGAAGTTGAAAGCTGGCCCATTGTTTTGCTTCTGGACATACATGTACCGTTTCCCTCACAAAAAATGGCCGGCAAACCCTTCTTCCCAACTCTTCCCAACCACGCCCACAAACTTGGACACTCCGCAGCCAGGGATAGGGCAGGAGGCGGGACGCGTTGACCAATCGCTAGAAGGTAGAACCACAGTTGTCTGCGATTGGTGCAACATCCCAGGGGGTAGAAAGGATCGTTCAAGGAATATCCATTTTGGTGAAAATCTTATTTACTTTGGGCTCAAGAATTATCCATACGTAGACGGACTGACGAAGAGGTTTCTCGAAAATCACTTTTTCAGGTTCAAAACAATCGTTTTGACAGCATTGTGTATAAAAAGTAATATACGAACATGATCAACAATCCCTTTTGGAATTAGCAACTTACAAGAAACGTTTTTTTTATGGAAATTTCGACACCTTCAGCATTACATAATTTTCTATTTACACTAGTACAATTGGAGATAAAAATATGCTAACGTTGCTAGGATTTGAACTTAGGACCGTCTAATCAGGAGGTCTAGCTCGACGGCACTACGCTACCACAAACAGTGCTCACCACGCTGTCCAGGAGCACTTATTGCGAAAACAATAACGTGATATTCATTGCACTCAGTTTTTTTTATTAGAGAAATGTACTCCATGTGTCAAAGATATCAAATTCACAATAGGAATGCACAGGAATAAAACACGCAACTACGTAGCTCATTTGAGTTAGAAATATTTTCAATAAAATACTGAGTTCTGTAAAATTCGTTGAGCAGGTCGTTCCCGGCCTTATTTTTCGTCGACTATCGCGAAGGTTGAAGTACGTCACAGATGAAAGTTGCGATAACGCTGGACTAACACGCGCAGTAATGCAGTCGTTCCGAAACGAGAATCGCATTAACGGCAAGTGTCTGTGGTGTAATAGGTAAGACGAGTGCTGGGGAAACTTGTGTACCTGAGATCGAATCTCATCCGTGGCGAATAATTTTTACGGGTAGAAAACACTTTTGCGGTTAATTGTATAGTTATAATCATTCACAACCTTTATACAGATCACAGGAAGCATGTGCTTTTGAGGCGCCACTAGATATTTTAGTGTGTTAATGTATTCAGGAATCAGATATAAATTTGCCGCTATTGCGATAAATTTATAAACAATTTTGAAATTTTGCAAATCTAAATGGGGGAGTCTCCCGATGTCCCAGAACTGAAAACCCGCGAATGAACATTTTTGCAACAATTTATAATTTTATAAACAAATTCGTAATATGCGTTAGAACGGCTTCGAAAATTGTGCCTGAAATGAACATCTCAAAACAACAGTTTGACAGGAGTTACAAATCGATTACTAAAAGTTCTGGACGGAAAACCCCGCTCAGAAATATTTTTTTCGTCGTGGCGTACGCGCAGGCAAAATCTCTCCTTCGACAGGGAAATATGACAATATTTCCGCCTCGTACGTAAACGAACTAGCTCCCTCCCCCTGAGGCAGCGTTCTTTCTACCCCCTGGGATTTGCACCAATCGCAGACAACTGTGGTTCTACCTTCTAGCGATTAGTCAATGTGTCCCTCTCCCTGCCCTGCCCCTGGCCGCGGGATGTCCAAGTTTGTCGGCGCGGTTGGGAAGACAGAATTCTGCCGGCCAATTTTTGTGAGGGAAAGCGTACATTCACCATCCGCATGTTCTGTTGTGTTCTCCTTGTGTTATGATAGTAGAACCAGGGTGTGGGTTGTTTTTTGTTAACAATACAATAAAAGCAAATCTAGTTTGTTGACCAATGCAAAAAAAGTTTTCTTGTACTTGGGAGCAAGAAATTATATTTTCAAATACTGGTAGTGACATAGTACATGTTGATGTTTATTTGGCAAAAATAAATTAAAACTAGGATTAGTTCAGCAGCACCTTCTCTTAAGGCTCCCTCATTCCAGTCATTGCAAACAGACAATAGCAATCATTTAAAATACAAAACCTATGTTTGGTTTTTATTATTGCAAATGAATTTAATTACATGAAACTTATTTGAATTAAAAATTTAAATAATGGTAATGCTTTACTTTCAGAATTATTATGACTTATTCTTCCGGAGATTGGTTCCAATATATTTCCGCTGTTGCATATGATATTGCATTAAAGTGAAGGAAGGAAGTAATATTTTGTGTCCTATTTTATAGTTAATATAAAAAAACCAGAATTGCAGAAGGGCTTTTAGATTTCATCTTTTAGGGTGAGAACATTAACTCTAAAAGGTAAAACATTTGTAATTTCGATAAGTTTTATGATTAAATCGTGTTCTTTCGATATAAAAAGATATTTGTTAATAAAGTATTTTTTCATGTATAATTTGTTAAATTGTTCAGATGTACACTCCCCAATTTTAGAATCATAATTACAGAAAATTATATAAAAATAATAAAAAAAAGTGTGTAAAATAAGTAATTGTTGATTTTCTCAAATGCCTTTTCCTTACTGTATAATTTTAACACATTTATGTGATTTTATGATATTCAATAAGTTTTGTTAAGTTTTATTGATTGTTAATATTGAGTACTAAAATAAGCAAAATAAATCGGAATAACAGTACAATAAAATATTTAATTTTTGTGAAATGTTAATTATATTTAAAACATTCATGTTTATTTTATAAAAATTTACACTGCACAATATCCTTCACATTTAATTAACCAGTAATCATCACGGTGTTGGGAACATGTGAATCTTGGTTTGTCTTCTTATGAGTTGTATTAATCCCGAGCTTTCTGTTTCAAACCATCAAGGAGAATTATATACAAATTGGACTGTGCAGATGATTGCCACTTTGAAGTCAAAAGGCTTCAAAGACATGGTATCACTTAGAAATGACGTACGCTTTTTATTCAGTTAATGAGCGAGTTCAAGAAGAAAGTTAAATTCCCTTTTAACTGAAAATATTTACGCTAATAATATTGCTTTTGATATTTTGTAAAATGGGTGTTTTCAACTGTTTTGATCAGTTTGAGATTATCTTAAAAAGATCGAGATTTGTTTCACCGGGAGCGGTAGCTCAGTGCATCAACTGATGTCACTGCAGCGCCTCTGACCGGGAGGTCCTAAGTTCGAGTCCTGACGGCGACAGGATTTTCGACACAAGCTTTTCAGCTACGTCGAATTCAATCGCTGTCTGGAGGAGAATTCTTGCGGCCGGCTGCTCTGATCGGTAGTTTTCCGTGGTTTCTCCGATCAGCACCAGGCGAATGCCGGAGCAGTACCCTAACAAACTGGCCACGGACCGGCGCGCGATCTGTCCTTCCTCTTCCTTGTCCTATCCTCTCCCTTACACACACACACACACACACACACTAACATGCACTACACTACCGCATATTCCGGAAACTGGTTGGGATCTTAGAGCTTTTCCCGACTGGGGCGGTGCCCTGCTGGTGGGAGAGTCCTGGTTAGGGGGAAACCCCAGTAGCCGACGGTCGGTCGGCACCGGATCTCGCTGTCCAGCGGGGGAAAATCACCGCCATTTCCCGAGGAAAAACATGCACTACACTTACGGGACTAATCACCAAAGCCGTTGACGCGCCCGGAAACATGAAAAAATCAATCAGTTAATCTACATTTGTTTCGAAAAGAAAGTGCACTCTTCTCAGTATTTTGCCTCTGCAGAAAAACTGCGACTTTTATGCAAAAATTGTTTATGAATATTTTGTGACGAGTGTTTCAGAAAAACATACAACCACCAACCACCACAACACTTTAAGTAAATTATGAAAATACTTTTACCTCGTGCAACAACTTCCTGAGATTTGTTGAAATGTAAATAGGATTCAAAATTACATGAGACAAAATATTTCATAATAGGAATGGGAAAAATTATTTTATATGAAATATAAATATATAAATAAAGGGCATGTATCAGGTAATTTCACCCCAGTAGGAAAGCAAGAAACAAGGGGATAGCAGAGAAGGCGCTTCATTCTTTCTATTCGTTCTTATGTAAACTGTACGTAAACTTACGCAAACAGAACAAGTTTGACAAATCAGAATGTGTGAGGCAATTTCAGGAGAACTTTGACCGGAGGTGGAGGCCGCCGAAGACCGAAAAGAGCCGCTGCGATTCACTCGGACGTTGAAATCTCCATGAGTCTCGCTTGGTGACAAGTATAAATATATAAATAAAGTAACTAGTGTGGAGATACCATCAATTACCCCCAATTTTTACTTTCTCGTATACGTACGTAAATACGGAGTAGTATACGTAGTATAGAGAAAGTTATGTAATGCGCGAAAAAAACCGGCGTTTTTCGGCAGAAAAAAATTCATTGCCGGGCCCCGATAACGAAAAAGTGGAGAAATTCAGTTGCTAAATTAAGAAAAAAATAATCCTCTAACACGTGGTATAGCCAGAATCCTTTTTTTAAATTGGTTATTTAAGGTCGCATCAACATCTAGGTCATTAGCGACCACTATTCGTGTTAACGGAATGGTAACCACGTAGATGAAACGATATGGTGATGATAAGGGCACAAAGGACGAACACAAATACAATCATGACCGAGGCGGGACTCGAGCCCACGACCCTTCGGTCCGACATCACTACGACACTACTGCCTTAGCGATCTCGGCCACCGGGCCGACAAATCCTTCTTTGTGGGTCTTTGATACCGAAAAAACAATTGCAAGAAACATGTCCGTCTGTCTCTGACTGGTGTATGTCAACAAACCGTACGCATAAACCATGCGTAGGATTTTTTCCAAATTGAGGAAACCCGTGTCGTTTTTGCTTTACCCGAAGCTCTGCGATTTTCAAAAACATTCATTACTTTTTGGGGGTATTTTTCATGACGTCCCTGGACCTTGTCAAAATTTTCCCAAAAACGGCTCCAAATTTTTTCCTTAAATATCTTGTAAGAATATAGTTAAATACACTCATGAAGGTGGCGTAGGTTTCTTGTTCAGGATTAACTCTGAATTTAAGGAAATTGTATAAGTATAATTTTTTCGGCAACTTCTTACATCTACAATATTGAAGATAGAGACTTTTCCTTCAAATGAAATTTGTTGTCCATTAATAGTTCTGTCATTAAGTTTCTGTAGATTTTTTTGTAGCAGTTTTCGTACAATAGTGCGTGCAATATTTGCATTTTTTAAAATAACAAAAACAGGATTCTCTCCAAACCGGCCCCAAATTTTCTCTTCAAATTTTTGGTAGAGTTAGTACGAAACAAACCCTATACGATGGCATATCCGCCATATTTCTCTATTGTTTTTTCAAAGATTACAAAAATGTATTTTTTTTACTTGTCTTTCACGTCGGTAATACTTACTTTTGAGTCGATTTCTTTACAGTATTATATTTATGAGTACATGTGCTTTAAATAATGCCAAATAAAGTTTCTCGAAAACACAACAATTTTCTTTTATTATGAGCAAAATTTTCAGAAACGCACAAACGCCATTTTCTCCAATTTTCTTCTTCATATTTTCCCAATAGATAGTGCTTAATGTACTGTTTAATATGACGTTAACTTTATTTTGGTGTATTATTTTCTTTTTTCAAAAATTACATAAATGTAATTTATTTTTAAAATAGATCTCACGCCGCTATTATGCACATTTCCATCGTTTTGAATACGGTATTGCGTTTGTGAGGGGAAGTGCTTCAAAGGACGTCCGATGAAGGTTTTAGAGAACTCGAGATTCCTGTGAAAAGAGCTTCAAATTTCGCATTTACAATAATGCTTAATCGCCATTTTCTTAAAAACAACTTCAACATTTTCAATGAAAATTTCTATTTAGAACGAGGTTTTACTCGTCTTTAATATTCTTGAAGTGATATTTGAGTTCCACTATTAAGAAACCGAAAAGTTGAGAAAATGTCAAACAAATGTTCTTTGGGCTACGATAGATAGCAGCTGGAATGAGAATAGGGCAAGACCGTAAAGTCAGTTCACACCAAACAAATTGGAAAAAATTATTACGAGAACGTCTGTGCCATTATGTAGCACCTCTAGTTACTTTCGTATATACGTGTATATACATACGTATTATACGTAGTATAGAGAAAGTTATATAATGCTGCGGAAACTCGATTTCGAGATTTCAATGGAAATACCAAAAAAGGTTTTTTTGTTCAATTCATCCGTCCGTCCGTCTGTGAACACTACTAGCGCCTAAACCACACACACACGATCTTTTCAAATTAAAGAAACTCTAGTCCATGTGGCTCTAGTTGATGCTTTGAAATTTTGAAAACCTTTCATTAAAATTTGCGGATACTTGACATAAAGCCCCCCGGACATTTTCAAAATTTTCTCAAAAACGGCTCCAATTTTTTTCTTTAAATATCATGTAAGAATAAAGTAAAATACACTTATAAACATGGAATAGGTCCGATTCTCGCGGTTAACTCTGAATTTTTGAAAATTGCAATTTTGAATTTTTTCGGCGTCTTCCTACAACTACAAAATGTAAGCACGGCCTTTTCCTTCAAATGAAATTTGTTGCCCATAATAGTTCTTTCATTAAGGTCATGTAGAGTTTTTTGAAAATTTTAGTTGTTTTCGTTCAATAGTGCGTGCAATATTTGCAATTTTTAAAAAATAACACAAAGATTTTCTCAAAAACGGCTCAAACGGAATGTAATTTTTTTTTACTTGTCTCACGTTGAGAGTATTAACATTACAAGCAATTTCTTCACAGTGTATTTATGAGTACAAGTGCTTTAAATAATGTCCTATAACGTTTCTCGAAAACTCAACAGTTTTCTTTTAAAATGAGCTCAATATTCCGCATTTTCAGAAACGCTCAAACGCCATTTTCTCAAAAGTTACTCCAAATTTTTTCTTCCAACTTTTCCAACGGATAGTAGTAATGGTACTGTTTAATATGACGCAAAGTTTATTTATGTGTATTCATTTGTTGTTTTTTAATTACACAAATGTAATTGTTTAAAGATATCTTTTACATTGTTAATATGCACATTTCCATCAATTTGAATACATTTTTGCTTTTGTGAATGAATGTGCTTCAAATGACTTACAATGAAAGTTTTCTAAAACTCAATAGATTCCTGTGAAAATGAGTATCAAATTTCAAATTTACAGTAATGCTTAATCGCCATTTTCTTAAAAACGGCTTCAAATTTTTCAGTAAAAATTTATATTTAGCACTGGGTTTTACTTTTTTTTAATATTCTTGAAGTAATATTTCGGTTGTTCTATTAGGAAAGCAAAAAGTTGAGAAAATATAAAAAAATGTACTTCCGGCGACGATAGATGGCTGCTGGCCACAGAATGGAGCAAGACCTTAAAGCGAGACCACACCAAGGAAATTAGAAAAATTTCCATTTGCCATTCTGTAGCACCTCTAGTTTTAAATAGAAAGTATTTTTTCACACCAACTTTTCTGTACTTATTGCGGCACAGACATTGGGAGTTTCAAGGAGTTTATAGACAATATATTTCAAATTATCTTAAGAGCTTATTTTCGAAGTTTCGTTTCTCCCTTTCTGTATACAGCTATCATGGGATTAATGTTCTAATCTTGGGATTAATGTTCTAATCTCCTAAATCATTAGGATGGAGACCAAAAATGTTATACGAGTAGTATACTTATAGTATTTTCCTTTATTTATTTGTTTTGAACGTTACCCGTTTTGTATTTTTACTGTTTGCAAATAAAAACTGTTACATTATCATTGTTTGGGGTTATTTAGAATTAGAAAAGTAGTACGCAAGGGAAAATGTTTTAAAGAACTTAGGGACGAAATCTGAATAAGCAGGAAAGAAGTTTAAACTGGTCCTTGGTTAGCAGTGACGATGTATAGGTGTTTCCACGTAAGAAAAGACCCTAAAAATTCAAGATGGCGGAGTTTCGGCACTGCCAACCTCATCGAAATAAAACGCGAAAGCGCCGACGCGACTTGTTTAAATGTAGTACGTAGTGGCCTTCAAAAATCCAGATATGCTGAAATGATTTGTTAATATTGTTTTACGACTTATAAATCGCAACAGGCATATGGTAAAATAATTTAATTTATATATGAAATTTGTTTTTATTAATTAATTATAATATTAAATATAATACTTTTAATTAAATTACTTATAAATTTAAAACTATTTGAACTCTCAACATTAATAAAATTTTATTGAAACTGAAGAATAAATGAAATAGTTATATGTTATTTTATTATACAATAGGAAAAAAAGGTATAAACAGGGGATTTATAGAATAGAGATGAAATGAAATACAAGACTCAAAATAATTTTAATTTTCCAACAGTACACAATGAAGTGAAATAAAACTATTCTTTACTGAACTAGAAATATTTGTATAATAATAGTTTTATGCATGTAATATTGACACATGACCACGATCAAAGCATATCTAAGGAATGAACAAATCTACTGTATGAAAATGACAATGTTTGAAATTTCATGAAAATTGAATTGATCAGATATATGATTTGATATAATGCGAAGGTTCAGTAAAGAATAAACTGATGCACCATGGGTGGTCAATTTTAATGACAAATTGCAAGGAGCAGTCATTAAAATTTCTTGAACACCGATGCTCCACAGCAATTTATTTTCACAAAAATTATTGAATTTTTACAACAATTTTAAAGCCTAATGCCCCTGGGCTTACAAACATTACAAAACATCCTGGCATTTACCTTAAGCGATTAGGGAAAACTAGGGAAAACAAATCAGTATGCTACCATATATATAAAAAAACTGAATAAGAAAGTGAATTAATCCTCAATTGCATTGTAAAAATATTATCATTAAAAATCAACATTAAGAAATTTGGCTGACTTTACAAATTAATAAACTACTTTAAAATTTTACATATATTGATAGCATACCCATCCTTCCGATCAGGATGACGACTGAGGGACGATTTCTAGCACGCATACAGAAACATAATTCAAAATAATGGAGACATTTACAATACGTGAAATAATATACATAAAACATTCCATATTTATAAAATGAAAAATCCGGTAGACACAGCAACCCTGCAACATAGAACAATCAATGCAGTATCTATTGTCCAATCATGATAAATTCAATAAACAGACATGTTATTGTTATAGCACTCGTACATTTATTATCCAAAAAAGAATACTGCGAACAATGACTAGCACTCATAAGCTGGAGTCTTGCAAACCCTTGTTCAAAAAATTAAGGATTCTTCCACTACCGTGCATGTACATATTTGAAATAGTTGTCTTCGCAAAGAAGATTCTCATGGAAAACAAAGACACTTTCACTCTAAATTCAGGTGTACACAACTATAACACTCGACAAAAGGATAACCTACATGTTCCCCATTCTGAAACTACACTTTATCAAAAAGTACCCTAATAGAGGGCATTACACTTTACAACAAATTGAGCCATGATATTAAAGATATGAATACAATACATAGATTTAAAAGTAAATTGAAAGCTTTCCTGCTTAACAACATATTCTACAGTGTGAAGGAATACACAAATCACACCACTACCTCCCTTAAAAAACAAAAATAAAAATTCTAATCCCACTGATTCTCTGTTTCATGTTGACTGTTTAAGTTGAAGCAAAGAAAAAAGAACTGGCATATACCATCCTGCCTGTGTTAAATTGCAGTTAGACTGATGTAGAAGGAGAATGCCAAACCAAAATTCTATTTCCTTCATCCTGAATTTGCTAAATGCACTAGGCATCATTAATATCGTTAAATCATTTCTGAATGAATAGTATTTTATTAGTAGTATTGTTACTATTATAATTGATATTACTATTATTAGAATTGTTATTATTACTATTATTATTATTATTATTATTATTATTATTATTATTATTATTATTATTATTATTATTATTATTATTGAGTATTGTAAGATCAATGACCAACTTGATCAGGGTTTTTTGTCCAGTTTCCCTTGATCCTTTGAGCAAATGCTGAGATGGTCCCCTTGTTTAGATTTCTGGACAGTAAATGTAACTTCACTCTGCCATATCTGACTCGTCATACACGATTGAAATTGTATCTGTGACTCAATAAATATTATTATTATTATTATTATTATTATTATTATTATTATTATAAGATCAAAAATTATTCCGAGGAAATTATGTTCTTGCAATGAAAAACAAAAAAATTAAAAAAGGACATTATCACATTTAAATAAAAAAAATTGCTACTTAACTTATATATTACTTCAAACTCCAGTAACATATGAAAAACGAAATTGTCCAGAAGAAAAGTTGGCCCAAGAATTTTTGCTTCACATTACAGTATTCAATATAATATGTAACCAAAAAAAATTACCTACAAAACCAATAAAATTTACAAACATAAATAGAAAATCATTGAAAACTGACTTAAAATGAAATGTTAATTACCAAAAAGTAATATAGCACATCAGTAGTAAACATTAAATTTTACTCTATATCATGCCAAATAATATCATGAAATAAGTACTTACTAATTTCACTTAACAACTGATTACCATTTGAACAAAACATCTAAATAAAATGATGTATGTTCTGAACTCCATTATTGCATATCTGAAACATTTATTAATGTAATGTATGTTTCACACACATGCTAAATCTTTCAAGTGTATTCATTTATATCATTTAGCATCCGTACTTAAACAGAACACAAACTCAGAGGCATTGGCAGTAATGATTAATTGTATTACAGGGATAATGTAAAGGAAATTGATTAACTGTTAATTCATTGGGATTAATTAATGTTAATGAAATGGTGCTCTTAACTAGTGTCTTCGGTTGAATTGAGAAGGCAGGAGTGCACTCAGGATCTCACACTCATTAAAACTATTAATGCACACTCACTGCAATAACCACAATTCCATAATCGAGTTTACTCTAGCTATACCTTTTCTGGGGCACAGTGTAACCAAATTTGTTCTTAATCTTGACTTGGTGGTTGCTTTACGGGGGCAGGAGTTTTATAATTTGAGGCACATCTGAAATATTGAGTTACATATTTCACAAGAATATCACTTTTGTTCCAAACACTTTAATGCTTACTCACTGTTTTCACTTTTGCAACCCTACTCGATCCAAACACACAACTGAAGCACTGGCAGGAACAATTGACTGTAATGTAATAATATTAATGTAACAACTTGCAATAACCACAATTCCATAATCTAGTACATTCTAGCTATACCTTTTCTGGGGCACAGCGTAACCAAATTTGTTCTTAATCTTGACTTGGTGGTTGCTTTACGGGGGCAGGAGTTTTATAATTTGAGGCACATCTGAAATATTGCGTTACATATTTTACAAGAATATCACTTTTATTCCGTCGTGTAATATATGAATATATTTCAATAAAATAATTATGATTCACGCACACATGTTCATTGTGAAGACGTTCTTGAGGCATGCAATAAAAAGTAAATAATTATTATGACATTGATGGCTTACCCCCACAATTACAGCTACCTTTGCAATGACACTGCTCTCAGGAAGTTTCACTTCTTTACGAGAATTTTCTCGCTCTTGTACTTATAAACATTAAGAAGGACCTGCCTTTCACCACTCGATAAAATCCACTTCCCCTTCTGCTTCACTGGAGAGTTATTTCTGGAATTACCTGACATTTCTAAAAATGTCAAGCCCAGCACACAATAAGATTTCCCTTAGGAAACAATTCGCGCACGCATGCGGCTCACTCGCATAAGCTTACAATCTCCACACAACGCTTTGCTGGTTGAAACCGTTGAAGTTGGCACAAATTCATTTCGCTCGCATGCATGCCAGTCTCCAGCCAAAAAAAAGTCCCTGGCAGCTATACTTCCATTACGTGGGGAATTTACGTTGGGGTTGGCACCTACTTTCTCCAACCTAAATGGTAATCAAAAGTCCCTAAGTCAATGTAGTTTGTATGGCGGGTGGTTTACGGGAGGTTGGTATTGCCAAGCTCTCTGGGTCACATCTTACGTGAAATAAATCTTATAAAGCGTCTGCCAAGACAGTGACGCATTGTTCACTTTGTCAGGACGTTTCCTTTGGCTGATAAGTGATAAGAGCGATGAACAGATTTACATCTTTGCATAGCGTTATCACCTAGTGTTGAAACATGTAATGCTTCTGAAACAAATGCAGAATTGTGAGATTTTTAAAAGCGGGAGAAACAGCGGGATGTGTCTTTTCTGAAGACATAATTTTAATAAAATGTCATTGTTCCAAGTTCGCTTGCGTACTTTTAACTGTTAAGATTTCACATAAATACGGTTATTTTATTACGTTTTGGTGTTGTTTAGAACTTATCTTGCCCATTGTGAAATTTAAAAAAAAAATTAAAAAACATGGGCAGACTGAACCCCGCCGCGTGCGCCGAGTGGTTGAAATGACAATTGTCGTGCGCAGTGCAGGGTTAAAGTATATTTCATTAGGGTATCGCTTTTGTTTTCCAGAGTAAAACTATTTAAATTTGGCTTCAGCGAAGACTGTTTCTTGCTTTATTATTTACTTTCTCGAATGCAGTACTTCGTAAGAAGAGAAAGTTATGTAATCGTGCGCCGTAAAACGGCAAATGTTCGGCAGAAAATTTCTTATTGATGGAAACAACATCGTGGATGAATCCTGTTGCTTTATTTAGTAAATTCATTCCTCTAACCTAATTCCTTACTATTAGACCACAAAAGAAATGTAGATATCGGAGAAGAATTAAATATTGAATCTGTTATAAATATGTAGAAATATCGAGAAAACTGTAAAGGCCGTATCCTGAGAATGCCAGAACATGGATAAGTAAAATTATTCTTCAACATGCAAATAAAGGGAAAAGGTGTGTTGGACATCCCTTGAAGAGGGTAAAATGGTCATGCATAATTGTTTAAATACGAGCGAGCTTTGCGTAATTTGTGTCTGAAATTTATGCAATTATTTTTTTTCAAAAACAGCTCCACCTTTTTCTTTAAATTTTCTCGTCGTATGTAACAATGAACTGTAAAAAATAAGGTGCTAGTCCTATTTTCGGCGAACACATCCTATTTTCGAAAAATTGTGTGTTGTAAATTTGCGTCGTGACAATTACCATTTTTAAGCCTCGGCCGGAATTCAAACCTTACCGTTCCTCTATGCAGGGCCTCCCAGCGACCTGCTCCGAGGAGGAGCCGCTGTTTGATCCCTTTCTAGCTGTTCCATCGGCAGACGGAGCAGATTACGTCATCATTTATCGATCGGCGGCTTGCGGTACAGTGAGTCGCGTCCTTTTTTTTTTCTCTCTCTCTTTTTCTTCGGGTGTTTTCCATTGCTCGGACTGAAAATGTCTCACTGCTCTGGGAAAGGATATTCCGACAAAAAACAAACAGTGAAACATTTTTGCACCATTTATTGAAACATTTACTATTGCTCTACCATTCTCGAAAAAAAATTCCAATGCGCATGCCCGAACGTGGCCTGTCCCTCCAGCGCTCCTAATATTTCCCCGCCTGCCTGCGCTCTTTGTCACAACATAGCTCTCCCTCTGTCTTCCTCTCGTGGGTCGCCCTGCAACACTGCGACTTTGGTGATAACAAACTGATGAGTGAGAAGGATCAGACGGAAGGCAGCTTACGTGTTTCTAGAGTAGGGGTTGTCCAAACGCTCAACAGAAAATAAGCCGTGCCTTGGAGAGTTTCGGTCTCCAGTCTCCGTTGTACCGTGACTAGTGAGCAGTGACAGTGTGCTTTACACAGTAGCTGCTGTTATTCACAAAAACCCAATTATTACAAATAAATTCAAAGTATATCCACTGAAAAACGATAGGTCTTTGATCAAATAATTATTGATTATGGCCACATTCCTCTCCGTCTTCCACCGTACTATTCAGATCTAAATCCAATAGAACATGTTTGGGGATTTATAAAAGGGCGCGAGGCAGTAGAAACTATTGGTGCATCCTTAAAAGAAAAGGAAATGTTTTGCAGAGAAGCGTTTGCACAATACAGTGCTGAAGAATGGAAGAAATCCTGCGAGCATGTGTAGGGAATAGAGGCGACATAATTCAGATGTGATGGACCAACATATCTATGAATCCGCCATTTCTTAGGACACTCCTGGGAGTACGAGTTCTTCTGAGAACGAGGGCAGTGATGACGAGTGACGGT
This sequence comes from Teleogryllus occipitalis, assembly GCA_011170035.1. Classification (NCBI taxonomy): domain Eukaryota; kingdom Metazoa; phylum Arthropoda; class Insecta; order Orthoptera; family Gryllidae; genus Teleogryllus; species Teleogryllus occipitalis. The sequence continues at coordinate 1,897,560 of BLKR01000005.1, read as the reverse complement.
CAGCGCGATCCCTGGGTCTCGCAGTCGCCTCTCCTTCTCGCCTACGCGCTTCCTTATCGCCGAGAGGGGAAATCCCAGATGCCGCAGGGTGGGGACGTTCTCCGAGACTTTCCCGAAGGTACGTCCGCCATTATGGCTTTTTTGCGAGCGGTTCTGCTATAGTTATAAACATTTTTGTGATTTGAAAATATAAAAACAATTTTCATTACAGCATGGAAAGAAAAATTTATATTTGCAGATTGCGCCAGATATGCCAAATTTCTAGTGGCAAAAGGGTACATTAAGAAATTTAATTGCGGCGATATTACAGTTTACCTCGCAGCTGATTTTAAAAACATACTAGCTGACCCGGCGAACTCTGTTCCGCCTTAACAGAGAACTCCGTTCCGCCCAAACATACGAAAACCCGCGAAATCACGCGAAAACGCGCAAAATCACGCGAAAACATGCGAAATCACGCGAAAACGTGCAAAGACGTGCGTTCTCACACAGGAACGCTGTCGAACGGGATAAACAGTATCCTATGTCCGGCTCCTGGCTCTAAGCTTCCTGCTCACCAAATCGGTACAGCCGTTCTTGAGTTATAAATAGTGTAACTAACACGACTATATATAGATATAACGGCGAACGAAAGGCAGCTATCATTATCGCCTTCTGTTATCAGTGCGGCGTTACAACAATGGGTTACAACAGGCAACAATGACCGCTAACATGCGAAATCACGCAAAAACGTGCGTTCTCACACAGGAACGCTGTCGAACGGGATAAACAGTATCCTATGTCCGTCTCCTGGCTCTAAGCTTCCTGCTCACCAATTTTCAGCCAAATCGGTACAGTCGTTCTTGAGTTATAAATAGTGTAACTAACACGACTTTCTTTTATATATATAGATTGTAAAGGTTACCGAAAAAATGTTACTAAATAAACTAATAACGGAAATACTAACAGTAAATAAGATTAAAATTAAAAAATCAAGCTAATTGCGATATCAATTATTTTTCTTCTTGCATTTCATATTGTGATCTGTAATATTATTTCTCATTCGAAATTTACAACTTTTCAAAGAAAAAAAAAATACCGCTCACATTTGAACGTTGATCCAGACTTACACTATGTAATCAAAAGTATCCAGACACACCCAAAAACATACGTTTTTAATCTTCGGTGCATTGTGCTGCCACCTACCGACAGGTACGCATATATATATTATATTATCATGCGTTCCCTTGATATAATGTGTGTGTGTGTGTGTGTTTATATATATATATATATATTATATATATATATATATATATATATATATATATATATATATATATATATAATACATATATATAAAAATTACGCATTTAGTGATAATTAAATTTCACAATAAGCCTCAAAAGCTTTTAAATCCTGCAGTCTGACTGTTATTACAGTAGATATACATATAATAATAATGCATGCATTGTTGTTGAATGAAAGTTATATATTATATAAAGTTCATTCATTGTATATATATATATATATATATATATATATATATATATATATATATATAATGAATATTCTGAAACAGCATGTACCTAGAAATTATATATTAGAATTTAACATTAAAATATTTATTTAGTAAAGTAAAATGTGTAAAATGTAACAATTCACAATAGAATGAAATATATTGACATAAACTTGATAGCTAACAAATGATAATGAAACATTGATGTACCAATTAATCATTTATGTGATCAGGTGGATTAAATACACAAGGAGACTAAGAACATGTTTACAGTCATCAGTAATTATTTCAAAAATATTTTATAACTGTTTCAAAATTATTTTAAAAACGTTTTATAACTATTCCAAAACTATTTTAAAACTGTTTCACAAGTACATTTAAATAGTAACTTTTATTACTGATCCCCCAAAAACAAATTTAATTCACATTTATTTTATAAAAACGCCAAGATTTATTTAAATTATAGCTAAATATGTAGCTGAAAATTATTTTCGAATGTATTTGTTGTTTATTTCTTTTAACCTTTTATTTTACAAATTTAATATTCTTGTTTTATGTTTATATTAATTTTGGTTACAGATGGTTCAATTCTATTAATCCCTTCATTATACTTAGGATTCTTGCATTCACTAGCACAAAATTCATCTACATAAAATTAACACATAGTATACAATTACAATGAATTCATAAATAGTTTACATACTGTTAAAATCAAAAAACCATATTGAAGAAATCACCAACATAAATCATATTTAAATTTTTTACTTCTGTTATTTCAATTTCTGTAATCTAAATGTACAAACATACTATATAAATCGAATCAAATTAGTTAAATCAATTAAAAAACTGGAATTAAAATGTAGTGCCCAGCATTGCTGGGTCTACAATTTGAATCAATCTCATTGCTTAGAAACCTCTTTGCCCATTTGACAATGAATAAGCTCATTGGCATACATTTACAAATCCTACACTCCCAACAAGTTAATGTCATAACTATTGTTATTATCACCTGAATGGAACAATTAAAAATTTTAGAGAAGAATGTGCACCAAATAACAGCAAATAAATATAGTGAGAGGTCAGGATAAATCATAATTTTAGTATTGTGTAAGGTGGGAGAAGACTCATCAGTTTAGCATGGGATGAAATGATTGGCCTTCATTTTATTGGATGAGTCAAATAATAAGTTTTCTTAGCAAATTAATAACCAATTCTGAAGTGACTTTTAAATTTGGCAAGTTATTTTGTTAAATGCTTTTCTGGATTGCTTCAAAATTTAGGATTATATTCTTCAAATACTATTGATTAATTTCACACACACATAGATCACTACTCAGTATCACTGGTAACTGACAGTGATAGAAGGGAGGGGAAAATAATTAGGAGCAGACTCTTAGTCTGCTTGTATGCAAAAAAATAAAATAAAATAGTTATAAAACCATGTATATAAAAAAATGCATATTTAATTGAATTTTATAAAATTGCCTATACCAATTCAGAAATTGAAAACAGCAGGATTACCTCTATTGAAGTCATTAAATATTGTTGAAGATATTACAATGTCTTTGAAATTAGTGTTTGGAAATGCAAGTGTGACTGCCAAGGAAAAATTATGTAAACCAATAAATTCGATTTAAAACTTCTATGAAATTTAAAGAAAAAACATTGTGATTCATGAGCAGAAAATGCAGAATTTGACCTCAGATTCCATCTTACAAATATGCTCCAATTACATCTAGTGATGTATGAGAATGTTCAAAAATATTCATTTCTCACAAAAGGATGAATTTGACTGAGTAAAATTTTGAAAAAATGTTTAGTGTTCCTCTTTCAAAAGACAATGAGAAAAAATACCAAGCTAAAATTTGATTTTGCATGTTTTGTCAAATTGTATCTGGCATATGTATGCAGGTTTTAGCATTTTAAAGGGCACGAGAATCATGTCTAGTAATATTGAATTGTTTTATTTCAACAGGAAAGTATTTTGTTCACTTGGCAAGGGAAATGTTTCAGAAAATTATCAAGGTCAACACTATTACAACAGTAATGTAATGACATTTCTTTGCCCAAGATGATTCTTAACACAATCTGAGATATTTTTCTCTGGTAATTTAGAAGATGAATAATAGCCAAAATCATTGCATGTTTGAGAATGCAATGTTATTCATACTACATGCCACAAACAGCACACTGTGGAGAACCCTAAATTATGAAAAACTTGAAACCTTATTTCCTTGGAAACCAAAGTAAAAATTAATAATTTTTCAAAAGAAAATTACAAATTGTCACACTCCATGAACTTGATTCATGACTCTAGTTGTAAAACAATGTCCTGAAAAACCAGCATTTGGAGTTCATGACACTTTTCTAGTGGGAATGTGAATTTTTTATATTACTCATACTCATTTATAGACATTCTGAGAGCACTACTACGTAGTACACATTGAAACTATAACAGTATTATAACACAAGTTATATTACCTAATGAGAATTTTAAAAAAACTTGGTAAAAAATGATACACACTAAAAAAATTGAACCATTAATGTATACACATTTTGTGAATGTTAAATACTAATGAAATCACAAAAGTCCACAATGCTTGCAAATTTAGCAAAATTTATATTGGCATCACCTTCAAATACATGTTCATGATCTTGTCATAGAATGCCATAGCCATTTAGAATTGACAATATCAATAAATATATGCATCAATGAACCATCACCTGTTTCAACGACCAGTTTCCATCACCTGTGCCAAAAACTACCTGAAAAATAAAATTAATACAATAGTATTTGAAAATATAATTAAAGTGATAATTATTGACAAAATAGAAAGTGTTTTACAGCATTTTTTTTAGGAATGCATTATTATTTTGTTCAATTATTTACAGAATATGATAGTCTCAATTTAAATACAGTAATCAAAATTCTGTACACTTATAACATATGAGGATACTACACAACAATTAATTCTACAATTTCTAATTGCCATTAATGACACTTCAAGACTATATTAAAATTATTTCAATGAATTGGCAACATAATCAATATTATTTTTTAATATTTAATACGAATTTGCAATGCTTAATTGAGTATTAAAAACTAATGAAATAACTTTAACTTTTTTTAATAGGTACTTTTTTTACTGTTATAAAAAGCACAAATGAATGCAAAATAATGAGTTTGGAAGCCAAGCCCTCTATATCCACTTAACAACATTAGAATTTGAATTGAAAGGGTTCAAACCGATGATATAAAACGAAATAATTGCTTATCTTGTTCGACATAAGCTTTTAGAGGAATTTTACAATTTACATTAAAATAACTTTGAGCTGGATTAATGGCCAAGTTTTGTACGTTATCTCCAATAGAAATGCACATAAACTAATATATGCCTTTCTATTATTACAACTCATGATAGAAATATATACGTACCTAAAAGTTGCAATTCCATTCCACCATTCTCTTCTAATCTTGATTGACAATTCTTGTTTGATTTCAAATAGGCGGTGTAAATGAAGGTATCATTTTCTTTCGAACTTCATTCGCGCGTTTACTCCCAATGATTTTCACTTCAAAGAGGTAATTTAGACTGTACTCTGGCACCTATTAAAAGATATCCATCAATATCCTTTAGATTATAATTCACACTGATGCAACACGATAACTTTCAATACGGTACTTACGAGTGAACTCTAGTACGTTCAACGATTTGCTTTGCCAACGTATTTTTCTACAATAACAAATTGAAAACTTTCAGAACGATGCGCTTTTCGCCACTTCGAAGAAATTTTCCTGAAGGCCCCGTCACTCTCTTAGCCCTTCCAAAATGAACTGAATAGTATGTCCTCGCAGGCCGATCGGCGGCGCGACGCTGCGGTTCAACGAGCTAGGTCACGCGCTTCCTCATGACCCTCGTCAATCCTCGGCTGATATCAAGTCCTTATCGCCCAGCAACACGCATGCAGTTCGCACTGGTCTCCTTCGTTTGCATTAGTTTTGATGCGAGGTTAATTTAACAACCGATGGCTCAAATTAGTTCTTATGTAGTGAACCTACACTTGTACTTCTTTGAATCACGATTTTTCTTAGGATGAACGGATAATATTGCGTTGCGGTCAGGTTGCAGCAAGCTTTGGCGCGCACGCGCAACTTCCTGTCCCCCCCCCCACGCACTTACAAGAGCCCGCCGAAGGCCTTGGGACTGGTAGCTGTTAAATATATAACGTAATTAATCTGTCTTTCGACATTTATGTTTACATGCAGTGAAACAACGAAGATAGAAAATAATATAATTATTAAAGTTTGTCTCAAACTTCTTTCCCGTTTTGAGCAAGAATGACAGATGTTTTCTGTGCTTGATAAAATCATAATTATCGCATCATGCTTCTATGCTTCTATTATGTAATTGAAATAATGTGATATATATATATATATATATATATATATATATATATATATATATATATATATATATATATATATAGTGACATACGAGACTGTCACACAATATTTTGATGGGAATTGGGGACAAAAATTTATTAAAATCACCTTAAAAAGTGTAAATGTTGAGGGCATAAGCATGCAGGCAGGGCGTTCCTTAGGAACCAGGGAAGCGGAAGTAAATAAACATAGCGCGGCATGTAACGGACAGGAGATTGTGATATAAGGGCATGTAGGATTGGTGGTAAACTGGTAATGGGGTATGACAGAAGGAAACTCGAGATTGTTTTGTAAAACAAGAGACAAGAATGTATGAAAGTTGTGGAGGGTTGAACTTTGTAATATTGGAGGGATGAGCTTTAGACCGTGTACCGTACACATCGTACTGCAGAGGTTATTGTAAATGATAGATCCGGGACTTGGTGGAATTTTGCGGGAAATAATTGAGCAGTGAGGACTTATAAACATTTTGTGGACGTAATTCTATTTAGGACTTTTGAATAATTCTGGCACTGGGAGTGCGCAAATCGGACTTGAAGAAAATACGGACGTGAGAACAGGGAAGAGAGGCTCGAGATATATTTTGTAGTTTAGGGGATGAACTTTATATTTTATATCGTTAAAAGTTGGAGGAATTAATTAGAAGAAATATACTTTCGTGTATCGTGGATTAAGTGAAACGTGACAGTCTTGGAGTTAGTGCCCATCCGTGGCAAAGAATAGGGAAGTAAGTGAAACAATAAGTTGAGGAGGACATCGACCCGGCAGCGGAGAGTTGAAGAGAACACGATACAAGAGAGAAGATTGGTCGGAGCGGTGGATTCTTCCTGGCCTCATCGTCCAAGTGTGCATGGATATCTAAAATAGTAAGAATAATAGCGCTATAGACAATTTTTACAATCGATCATGCCCAAGGTGACATTTCATGATGAAAAAGAATTAATCGATAAATAAACTTATAACATTCTCATTCTGAAAAAGAAAAGCCGATTATCATTTTTTTAGCATCTTGTGCAATCCACAGTTTAATAATTTCTTTCCAGAAACAAATTTCAGATTCCTCGCTTCTTCCGTATGCAGAGCGGATCGAATGATCGTTTGCTAGGAAGAAACTAAGTACCGGCGACAATTATATATATATATATATATATATATATATATATATATATATATATATATATATATATATATATATATATATAAATATTGTAATGATCTATCATTTCAAGACAAAACCCCAGATGCAACGTTAAAAATTGTGACAAGGAATAATCTTGTGAATCGATTACAACGGTGCCCAAAGAAAACATTTTACAAGTCAAAATTAAAATAAAGAATTATAGCGCGTGAAATTTGTGAAAATTGAACATAATCGTCCGGTAGAACAGAAATTATGAAATTAAATAAAACACGCATCAAATTCGGTCAATGCGTTCGGAAGATATAAATTGAAATAGAATTGGAATTTTTAATGTAACGAACAGAATATGGCCATTGTTGAGCTAGTAAAGAGAGATTGTAAACATGGTTTTTTAAGAATTGTAACGAAACGCACAAACCGATTTGGCTGAAACATGGGGAAACAAAAAACACGGGGAAGATGACAAAATTAGTGTCAACCTTGTCGCATGTTCGGAAGCAAAATTATAACATAATATTTGGAAATTTGCAATGAACTAGAGGTATAAACAAATAACGCCATGTTACGAAGAGAAGAAAGTCATTGGAATGAACTACAGATTAAAAGCAAGCGAGTGGCAACTATTTTGTTCCAGAAGCTTTTTGTAACAATGCAAGTTGCTGAAAAAAAAAAATTCGATGTGAGGGACAGATGTGTTGTAGGTACCGGAGATAATGGTTCGTGTGCGCGAAATTGGCGCGTAGTTAAATTTCTTTCGAAAGTGTGGTATTTCAAGTAGGGAGTAAAGTTGTGATTGGATTTATTGGAATTTTGAAGTGTTAGCAAAAAGAAAAAAAATCGTGAGTAATTTTTTTTCTTGAGTAAAAATTTTTGTGATTACGGGCAATTAGATTTTATTATTTATTGTAAAGAAATTCAACGCTTCGGACATCTCGTTATAAGATACAAAAGAATAGATGCTGAGATCGGAACAATTGGACGTTCATTTTTGAATGTAAATTGATGTAAACAATATTAATTTCGAGAAATGACGTGTGTGATGAAACGCGAAAAATAGTTTGTTTGTTTTGCCGAACAGTACGCAACGAGTACATGCAATTTTATCAAACGGCGACGGACTAGCAACTGAGTAATATAATTTATGCGGACAATAGCGGTTCGCGATAATTGGCTTCCGAAGGCGACAGCGAGCAGGAGTGGACGGCGACCGTGCATTGGAAGGCATGGGACGGCGGCCACCTGACGTCATTGCCATGAGAGCTGAGCCGCAAAACAGGGAAGTGACACGTGTGTGTGTGTGTGTGTGAGTGAGTGATTTTTTTTGCAGACACTTCATCTGAAGACGCATTCCGTAGCTGAAAAGAGTTTGTTGAAGACCAAGTTTTGTTGAATAAAATTATATTAAGAACTGGTCAAAAAATCAGGGAATGCGCATTCGATGTGTGAGTGAGGTTTCATATTGTTTTGTTATTATTATGCGTGAATGAATTTCTTTGTTGTGTTTTGTTTCTTTGTATGTTTATGTCATAGGATTACTGTGTACCAGTGTGGAGGGAGAGATGGTGAGTTATCGTATATGATGAAAGGAGGAATAAGCCCGAAAGCAGTAATAAATGAATGAACAAAAATATTGTTCATTTTTACCAATTGAGAGCATGCGTCGTCATTTACTATAATACCCTAGCACGCACAATCCAGTCACCTCGCTTGGATTCCTGTATAGGACCACCACATTATCCACGGCTGCAGGTTATGAGAAATTTTATAAAAATTAGCTAGCTAAAAGGGGCAAACGATAGGTTCGATTAAGTACGAGAACAAAATATGGCACCCAACAGTCTGTAATACTATAATATAAGAGGAGATTAGCCAGGCAATAGTAGCAGAAAAGAGAGAGAGAGAGGAACTATTACATTTGGCAACATATATATATATATATATATATATATATATATATATATATATATATATATATATCAATACTTATTCCCGAGTTACCGAAACGCAGTTCTGCGGCGTTCCGTCAGAAATCAAGCCATGCTTATACGTACATTAAGTTGCAATGTAAATGCATACGTAAGCGTTACAACTATTGCGAGGAAGTTCGTGCTTTCTCATTTACTTGAAGAGTGAAATATCGAAGTAATTAATATGGAATGTTTATTAGTTTGAGAGTTTTATTTATGGCCTAGGAAGCATTACAAGGCTGAATGATTTATTTATTCATTTATTGAATGTCAAAGACAGTTAAAAAGTGTGTGACATATAGAGTGGAGAAATTTATTCTGTGAACGTTTTCTTAAATTCTGGGATCCCTTGACCCTAACTCACAATCATGATGAATTCTGAATACAGTTGGAAACGAGCGATTGTTCTTCGAGTCGCGAGTTAATTGAAATTAGCCCAATTAGATTTTCTCTCCTAAAAATACTATTTAATGTGAAATGAAAGAAGAATTGAAACGAGAAAGTAAAAATTGAGTACCATAATTTTGTATTAACGTTAACGAACGTTTATGCAATAATTTGATATTACCATATTATGCGGGGTTGCCATACTATGCAGCGATGGATATTTGAGATGTTTTTTCGATAAGCTCTGTTTATATATATATATATATATATATATATATATATATATATATATATTGTGACGTCACGGGGTTAGACAACCCCAAAACGCCACCTTCAGCCATGTAAAGAAGCTCACTAACAGAGAGGACTAGGGTACGCGGCGGAGCGATGGCCGGTAAACGCGCCATCTGCCCGCAGCTTTTCAAACTGCGACGCCCGAACTAGTGGGTAATGTTTCTTCCGAGAGGTTACGAAAGGAGGAGAATATGCACCCCTCCAAAAATTTCCCCAGGCGCGAGTATCATAAGTATCGCGGCGCGCCTCGGAGGAACTCTCTTTTACGACAACTACGACGGCGACCAGAAGAAACGTTCTTTTACGGCGACTGTGACGGCGACCAGAAGAAGCTCTCTTGTACGGTAACAGCGACGGCGACCAGAAGAAATAGATAGAATAGGAGTTTACACTAACTTGATAGTTAAAAGCTAGCTCGGAAAATCATATCTTAGAAAAGTGAAGTAATTTGGAGATTGAGTGCAAAATCATTCGTCGCGGTCACAATAATTCGGAGAGCAAGCCAAGGAACTGTTTTTCGATTGGAATAACTTCAAAAGTTGTAAAATTCGCGCAGAAGGACAGTAATTTAATCCAGCATCTCACATTGCACGCTGAGATCACACATGCCTAAAGTGTGGTAGGTCGGCCGAGCATGTGAGCATAACTCTTGCAACATTAATAATTTCGAGGCTGGAAGCGCGAACGAACGTGTACGAAGCGGTGGAAGACGGACGACCCCAGGAAGAAAGAAGCGTAGGCGAGAAGGACTTGGTCTAGAGCGAAGATAGTACGGGTTCAGAACGAGAGAAAGGTGTGGAAATTGGTGGCTTGGCGGCGTTCGAGCGGAAGGAACTGCTTCGTCGCAGCAGAGCACGCGAGACGACGCAGCGCAGAAAATCCCCAAGGTTACCTACAGGCGAGCGACGCAGAGCTGGTGTGGTAAAGGCAGTGTTAAAAGTGGGTGAAACGTCTAAAATAGGAGGGAGAAGTATTTCGAACTGTGTGAGGGGCGGTTTTCCAGGCCATTTACCGCATGTGTCAGTAGATTCATTTAAAGAAGTCTACCTTGTACAATTTTACGTAAATGATTCAGAAATTTTATGTTGTACAGTTAATATTATCCAGAAAGGTCACTTTGTTGTATTCAAGTAATTGCTTTTGTGACATGTAAAAGGGTTTGAATTAAGTAACGTGAATGCCACGTACATTTTTTTGTGTTCAGTATTATAGTGAGTGCGAAGCCCAAGGCTAGCACCTGTGAAAGGGTTTCTTTGAAACAAGTATCAAATCCATTTGAAACAAAAGCCGTGCACGGAAAACTAGAGGCCAAAAGTGTAAATAATTTAGTAGGGGAAAAACTCAGAAAGGAGTAATTAAATCCTAAATTGTAGTTGATGGAAGTGTGTTCAGGCAGTCGAGGTAACGCCTATATCTTTTGTTTTTTTGTCTTGTTTCATTTTTTCAGTGACAAGCTACTTAAAGTGCAATAACCTATTGTGAAATTGCGTCACTGTAAATTTTCTCATTGAATATATGTTCATATTATTATTATTATTATTATTATTATTATTATTATTATTATTATTATTATTATTATTATTTTATTTGATTCGTTGTGTTAAGGGTTCAGACCTTTCTCATACCCGAAAGATCCTGCTTCCTGAGAATTGTAAGCTCGCTTCACGAGCATTCATGCTATCACGACCCACCACGTGTGGTAAAATAGGTAAAGTAGGTAGGTGGGTGTGTTACAATATATATATATATATATATATATATATATATATATATATATATATATATATATATATATATAAACAATTTGGGCGCCAGGAAAAGGTCACACTTGAATTCCTGATTATCGATTACTGTCGCTTGGTCGACGGGTCCTTATGAAATAATTGTCGCCACTTTCTCCGGAACCAATTACTCAATCTGCCATCCATACGGAGTGGCGAGCAATCTGAAAATAATTCTAAAATGTCTACTTTAGGATTGCATGCAACGGCAAATGAGAATCAGCTTTCTTTCAAACTATGAATTATAATTTATTCTGAATGCCAAATTTATCAGACTATCAGACAACAGCGTTATATAACCTTTTATTCTTTCTTGCCTCTTCGCGCGCACGTTGCTCGATGTTGCCACGTGGAATAATCCAATCTTCCTTCTTGTCGAAGTCCACGACGATCAGTGACCAAGTCGAAACTTCCTCCAACCGCTTCACAAACACTGCCAATACTCTTTATCTTGCGCCTCAGGTGGGCACCTCTTTCAAACTGATTATTTTTTTCCAAGTCGGAATAATATCCTTCTAATATTATTTTCTATCACCTAACCTGGCAATTCACAATTCACTGGTAAAATTTCTAAGTCGAGTCTCGTAACTTCACCGCGAAAATATTCTAAGTTAACTTTCCAGGTCACTCATGAAGATATTACAAGTCCGAGTTTGCAATGGTACAACACAAATTTTACAAGTTCCAGCTATACACCTAATGCGGAATTCTAAGTTCACGTTTAAGGTTCACTCTCACGAAATATTACAAGTCCCTATTTGATAATTAACCTCAGGAAAAACCGCACATGCGATCCGCTCACCACCACCATACGAGTCGGAATGCCCTAATTCCCAATCTGATCCACTCTTCAAAGCTTGCTGTGTTTTTCGCCTCTTGTTTTTTTCGCATTGCTATTGTGTACCCTCTGCGTATCTGCATCACAGAAACTCACGTCTCAGAACGAACTCGCGTTGCAATGGTGTATCCTCTGCGTATCTGCACCATATAACCCCACGTCTTTTGCAATATTTTGACCTTTATTTGCCTAAACAAATATGTGTGCGTGTGTGTAATGGGACGGTCGCACGCGTCAGGTGTTGACGCACTTTTTAAATCTTATTTTGTTTAACATTGTGAGCCTCCGAGATTTGAGGGCCAGGAAAGATGCACAAGTGTTATACCTCCCGCGCTTGGGGCGAGTAGGGACCGCACCTCGCTGGTCGCTTCATTGTGTCAGAGGGACGCAGACGGGATGCGCCGTGACTCAACGGAATTTACCTACGCCACGTTGACGGGCGTTGCTACCCACCCAGCCATGGTATTCCGAGAACTCCCAATGTCAGCGAAATTCGCACGAAGACGCGAACTTGCAACGGTCGTAGGTGTCATCGCGATCGAGCACAACGCACCGCGTGATTTCAGGGGGGGGGGGGCAATCGCCGAAAACCGCGCGGGGGAGGGCCACGTGACCTACCCGAGGGAGGCGAGTGCTGATCCCATCCTCTTCTAACTTTGGCAACAGACGAGTACGGACGGGCTTCTAATTTTGGCAACGGGCGAGTACGGACGGGCTTCTAACTTTGGGAACGGGCAAGTGCGGACGGGCTTCTAACTTTGGTAACGGACAAGTACGGACGGGCTTCTAACTTTGGCAGCGGACGAGTAGAGACGCATTTCTGGCTTTGGCCACGGACGAAGCACGAACGTTTCTTTTCAGTGTAAACGGGTGCGTGAGATCGGAGTTAGTGCTTTTCCGATTAAGTTAACGGGCGCATAAAGCTAATCGTGCGAGAACGCGCTGCCGCACGTCTCCGAAAACGCTGCCGCATGCCGCGAGACGCCTTATCGAGTCGCTAGAATGCCGTCGCCGCCATCTTGCTGGTCGCGCCTGTGCTACCTGGACCAGGCTGCACGCCGAACAATCGCCGGGAGGCGATCGCGGGACATCCCATGACTGCCAGAGCGCCCGAACTTGGGCCCGAACTCGCCACGGGCAAAGGCGCAATCACCGCCACTTTGGACCGCGCTGCCGGTGATCGGCAGAGCCACCGCTAGCGCCCGAAGCGTCTGGATGTCGCCACCACGCCGCCACTACCGGGCCTCGTCGGGCGCCTTAGAGGATGGCCTACTTCACGCGCCACCCCCGAGCCACGTCGGGCCCACGCCAGCCTTCCTGGCGGGTGTAAACGCCCGGACAATGACCCACACTAGACTGTATTAAGATAAGTTAGTTATAAGTTAGATTAAGGAAATTCGTTGTAACCATAGGCTTCACCTCACGTTTAAAATTGTCAATTAATGTTTAATTGTTATAAAGAAATGATTTTCAATGACGTAATGCATGCAAAAGCCACAATCACGCATGATCCAGTCCCAATTACAGACAGCAGCCAAGCAATGCTGAACGAGTTAGTGGACAAGGAAGCAGGTGAGTCGGCGTCACCCTGAAATGCCGCCCGGACAGTACGGGTTGTTATATATATATTGTAACAATCTAAGATCCCCACGAACAATTTAGATGCAAAGAACAAACATAACAAGGAATGGCACGAGTAGGAGATGGAAAAACAAGAAAGCGGTGTCGCGCACTAATAATATTTTTAAAGAAGACGGGACAAAATCCCGATTTGGACAGTACGAATCAATAGCATTCATTTAGAGGAACATTTCAAAAGTTATCCGAAGCAAATCGCATCAGGGGTTTAAAAGATATGAATGATTTTGAAAGTACACTTTTGACGACATAACTAGAAATTTACAGCCATTGTTATCATAAGAAAGGTAATGTAAAGAAGCGGTTTTTCCTAAAAATTAAGAGAACGCGTAAAGCGATTGAAATGAAACTTTCGGGATTAACAAAGGAAATCACGCGGAAAATTATCACATTACTCGCAACTCTGAAAAATATCGAGGAGCTGCAGTAGAGATGCAAATTGAAATTGTATATTTGGAATTTTTACGAGAGAACAATGATGCGTCGCGCTGACGTCACAACTACGTCAAGACGCCGAGCGACGGAAATTAAGCAATTTTGGCGTTAATAAACATTAGGAAATCGTAAAAGAAATAGTAATAAGATGTAAATTGATAATTAAAAGTAGTAATAAAGAGAAATAGCCTGGAAAGGACAGAATTAAGTAAAATGGTATGATATTTTTGGTAAAGACACGTAAGCGATCGGTAAATGTTCCAGGAAAAAAAAGTTGAAGACACAACGCAACAATGACCAGAAGGATGATGTGTAGCGAGCTCGAAGTCAGACGTGGGGAACAACGCTCCGAAAAAAGATAAAATTTTAGTATGCAATTGTGCGAGAAACACGGTGAACATGAATGGATATAGTGAGTTTAGGCAATGATGTTCGTAATAACAATGCGTAACGCGGAAATATTTTATGTGTCGCAGTATATTCAATAATAGGACATTTTGGAGGAAATATAGCACGCGATAGACAGATAATCGCGTTACTAGTCGCGTAATGGAAATAGGATGATAGGGGAATGAAAGGACATGCTAAGAAGATATTAGCGAGTTCAAGAAATTTTTGGTAATGTGTGGGGTGATGGAGAAATGCTGCGGGAGGATGGATTTGGAGGATGCTACGTAATATACAGCGAGGACGGCGCGCAACAATGGTTTGCTGCGGATTACAGCGTTTTCGGCAAAAGGGAAGTTCATGAAACTTTATTTTTTTTTTGTTATGAAATTCACATTGTGAAGGAGAAGAAAGATTAAAAATTAGCTTCTGTACAAGATCAAGTTCTGTCTTAACGTAAAATAGATTCAATAGATATACAGGCAGAGTGCGCATTCGGGTGTGAATGAGTTTATTTATAATTGTCAGTATGAATGGAAATATTTTGGATTTAGTGTCATGTAATTTAAGTGTATTATATCGTTGATGTGTTTATGTGTTTATTTTGTTTTGTCGTTAAGTGTTTTATGTGAGTCATGGGAGAGCAACGACCCCAGTTTATATATATTTCAACTGAAATAACGAACTAGCACAGGAATTAAAGAAAATAAATAACGGCGAACATCACTTGGTTCGACATTAAATTAAATGAACGTAGTTTAATTGTTGCATGTAGCTAGTTAATGACCTACGCCCACGTGCCCGAATAGTTGTTAGATCCTGTACAGGTCAGCCACAACCTCACACCCAGATTTTATGTGTAAGTAAGAAAATATCGGAGGTTCTGGTGGAGCAGCTAGTCGACGGGCAACCTTGGAGGTGGAAGCTGAGTATAACCAGGGCAATTGATAAGAGCGGGTTTTGGTTATTATATTGGCGTTGTAACGCCGGGCGATTATAAAGATTATAGTTGATCTAGAGCAGGTAGTGGTTCATTACATATTTTGGTGCGCCCAACGAGGGGCGATTATAGTTGTTTTATAAGAGGAGGACGGTTCATTACTATATATATATATATATATATATATATATATATATATATATATATATATATATATATATTGAAACAATGCCCACAAACTGCTTATAAAATTCTTGGGCGTTTCGATGTAACCCGTTCCGAATTTATATTTTAAACATGGGCGCCAGGAAAAGGTTACGTTAATATTATTAAAATTAATGCTTCAACCGTTATCTAAATAAAATCAATATCTTGCTAGCTGGGTCGATGGGTTTCGTTATAAATAATCGCTATTACCTACTAATAGCCTATTATCCGATATGCCATCTATACAGAGTGGCGAGGAATTTAAAAACAAATATATTGTCTAGCTACTTATTAGCTGGAATTGGCCAAATGAAAATCGTTTGTTCTATTTCAAAACAAACTTATGGTTTATTCTCAATGCCAGGCAAGAATATGACTTGAAAAATTTGTAACAAGTAAAGAATGTTCTTTTGGTCATGAGCTCTTTCGATCCTTATCCTGCAGTACCCGTCTTCGCGCGCACTTGAAGACGCTACGAATAACCATTTTCCTCTTCTCGGTGACGAGAATTCCAAAGTCCAAGTACCAGATTCTTCTCTCCTGCTCTTGCACAAATGTTGTTGAGTCACTGATCCTCACCGCCTCAAATACTTGTAGTTCTAATTTATTTTACTTCGCGAAAGTTCCCAGTTATTTCTGATTACGCGACGAGAATGTTAAAGTTCAGCAAACTATTATTTACGCAGAATTATTTCAAGTCCTGTTGCGTACAAATTCATTCAAATTCTAATTTCCGCACATCGCAAAAATATTCAGAGTCCCAACTTGTTGTGGATCTTATAAATTCTATCAGTCTGAAATTATTAGCTCACACACGAAAATTACAAGTTACACATTTTTACACAGCATTCGAAGTCCATCACGTTATTTCATCCCGAGAAAATTCTAATTTCCGTTCGTCGCACTCAAGAATTACTCAAAGTCCGATAACTATTCACTCTCAAGAAAAATTTACATGTCCCGATCTCTCAAAAGTAATCATCCACGAGCGAGCCGCACAGCACCACGACATATGTCAGAATGTGAAAATAATCTTTCTGTTCAGTCCTTCAAGTCTCGGCCTATTTCTTTCTACTGTTTTTCAGCAGAAACATTCGACGCACTTCCGTCGTGAATAGACTGTCACTGTTCTCCTGGCCTATCCCTAAATTGATTACATAATCAACTAGCTATGCCCTAGATCAGTGTTTTTCAATCTTTTTGATTGATCTTTTTGAATATGGTTGCCATCTTCCCAATTCTAGAAAACCGGTGATCGCTGTGATCGGTGGGGGGGGGGGGGGGCGTAAGCACTGAACTTTAAAAAAATTGACACAGACTTTTGTTCAGTTGTTTCCTTTTATTTTATTTATTTATTTTATAAAAAATCTAACAACGTATTGAAATTGAGAAAAAAAAAACGAGATAATTTTTCAAATATTGGAGATGAAGCTCAAAACCCGGAGTCTCCGGTCCAAAACCGGAGAGGTGGCAATCCTAGCTTTGAAAGTAAGTACGAGATGAGTTGGTAATGCTATCCGCGGCTTTGACTTGGACGCTAGCTTGCGCGGGCCAAACTGCGACGACGACGGCGACAGCGACGACAATGCGACGTTGCCACTCCGCATTCTCGTTGAGGCGAGAGAAAATAATAACATGAATAATTTTGGAAATATTTCAATAGTTGGACATTAAATATTACATAAACATTGTGAAAATATTATAAAATATTTAATAATATTTCCGTAATATTTTTAAACAATATTTTTAAAATATTGTTTGTTATTAGGGTGAATTTTGCTCCTATGGAGTATTTGAAAAATAGAAAAATTACAATTTCTTAATTCTTGTTGCATTTCGTGTGATTTTTGTGTATGAATACAAATTAAAACAATTATTAATCCTATACCAATTCATTACGTAGGATCTTACGTAAGAACTTACGTAGGAATCGAAGTAGAAAATTACGAAGGATCCTACATAGAATCCTACATAATATTTTTTAACAGGGTACAACTTAATTATAATTAATTTTGATGTGCAAGGCTTCCACACGCTTAATTTTTATTGGTTAATCATTTATTCATTTTTATATTGTTTGATTTGTTTTTAGACATCCAGTGTCAACGAGTCATCATTATTAGCTAGCTACAAAGTCGCATATCGAGTCGCTAAATCAGGGAAACCGCATACAATTGCCGAAAATCTTATTTTGGCAGCAGCTCTAGATATGGTTGAAAATATGGTCAGCAAGCAGGAGGCAAACAAGTTAAAAAGCATACCACTTTCTGATAATACTATTTCACGCAGAATAAACGATATGGCCAATGATATTCAAGAGCAAGTAGTCGAGAAACTGAAGAAGCGCCCACATTTTGCTTTACAGTTTGACGAATCTACAGATGTTTCCGATTGTGCTCAGTTTGTAGTATTTGTGCGCTTTGAAGCAGAAGACAGTATCACAGAAGAAATTTTATTTTGCAAAACACTTCTGGCCAGTGTTTGTACGATATGTTTTTAGAAAGCACTTGCGACTACGACGTTGATTGGAAAAAATGTATTGCTATTTGTAGCGATGGCGCTAAAGCTTTGACTGGCAAAAAGAGCGGACTCGTTGCGAAAATAAAATCGATAATGGCACATATATGATGGACACACTGTTTTCTTCATCGACATGCTTTAGCTGCTAAGGTATTACCTTCTGATTTAAATGACGTGATTAAGGAGGTAATAAAAATTGCGAATTCTATCAAAGGTAAAGCCTTGCAAACCCGGCTATTCAGAATCGTTTGTGAAGATATGGGCTCGCTTCATTACAATCTTCTTTATCACACTGAGGTCAGGTGGTTATCCAAAGGAAAGTTATTGACAAGAGTTCTAGAACTGAGAGCTGAATTGTTAATGTTTTTACAAGATGCTAAATCTGAATATGTTAATAATTTTTCTGACCCTGTTTGGCTCTTGAAATTAGCATTTTTGGCAGATCTTTTTAGCCACCTTAATAATTTAAACAAGAAACTCCAAGGTAGATAAGAAAATATTTTAACAGCTAAAGATAAAGTCAAAGCATTTTGTGCAAAACTTCATTTATGGTCAACCTCTCTGCAAAACAATATATTTGAGTCTTTTCCATGTGTTCAGAAGATTGTTGAAGATAATGCAACAGACCAAACGCTTGTGGTAAGGGCTAACATTCCTTGCATGATACAGAGCTTGCATAATTAACAAGAGAAACTTTTAACATACTTTCCAGACTTGCACTCTGAAGCTGACAATGGGCGTAGATGGATTATAAACCCTTCCTTGGATAAGTCAATAGAACTGGCTGATCTCACCACAAGTATGAAAGAATGTCCTCCTGATGGCATGCTTAAAATGGAAGTTCTTTTGCAAAGTATCGACGTGTTTTGGATGAGAAGAAAACAAGAATATCCAGAACTGGCAAGGGAAGCTCTAAAATTATTAGTGCCATTCGCCACTTCATACTTGTGTGAACTGACATTCTCTGCAATGGTTGACATTAAAACTAAAAAGAGAAATAGACTTCAATTAGAAAAAGATATGATTATTAACATTTCAAAAATAGCTCCACGATTTGACAAATTTTTGAAAAATAAACAAGCCTATTCTTCTCACTAAAATTGTGTTGATGTAGTGTAGAACCTTACCTTTTTCTTTTTGCCGGCGACCCCCCGAGTAAGACTTCACGACCCCCCTGGGGGTCGCGACCCACAGTTTGAAAAACACTGCCCTAGACTGTCATTGCTTTCTCAACCAATCCCTAAATTGTTTACTTGATCAGCTAGCCGTGCCCTCAGGTCCAATGCCAGAATATGTATATGTATGTATATATATATATATATATATATATATATATATATATATATATATATATATATATATATATATATGTACTAGGTGACCCGGCGAACTCTGTTCCGCCTTAACAGCCGGTCCTATCTTGTTCTCGCGTCGCACTCACTGTGAGAAACTGTACTATCCTTGTTGCACTGCGTAGTGCAAAAAAGTGCGTTCTCACACAGGAACGGTGTCGAACGGGATAAACAGTATCCTATGTCCGTCTCCTGGCTCTAAGTTTCCTGTTCACCAAATCGGTACAGCCGTTCTTGAGTTATAAATAGTGTAACTAACACGACTATATGTAGATATAACGGCGAACGAAAGGCGGCTATCATTATCGCCTTCTGTTATCAGTGCGGCGTTACAACAGGCAACAATGACCGCTAACATGCGAAATCACGCGAAAACGTGCGAAAACGTGCAAACACGTGCGTTCTCACACAGGAACGCTGTCGAACGGGATAAACAGTATCCTATGTCCGTCTCCTGGCTCTAAGCTTCCTGCTCACCAATTTCCAGCCAAATCGGTACAGCCGTTCTTGAGTTATAAATAGTGTAACTAACGCGACTTTCTTTATATAATTACTAGCTGACCCGGCGAACTCTGTTCCGCCTTAACAGCCGGTCCCATCTTTTTCTCGCGTCGCACTCACTGTGAGAAACTGTACTATCCTTGTTGCACTCGTGATAATAAAGCAATTGCAGATTTGTGTTTTTCTCTCAAAGAAGAATTTCAAAAAAAAAAGTTCTGATATGAAATAGATAATTAAAAAATCTATTACGTAGCAGAGCGTTTTTTTTTTTTGGAATTGATTTTTGTTTAAGAGAGAAATACAAAGCTGTAAACATAGGGACCGGCTGTTAAAGGCAATAAATAAGCAGATTTTGGAATTTATTAAGTTAAATTGTTTATTAGAAAATAAAAATAAAAAAATTAAGTAGATTAATCATTCATTGTTGTTCCTGTATTTTGGTGCATAGGTTGCACTCTTCAGTTAAGTACCTTCACGCGAAAACATGCGAAATCACGCGAAAACGTGCGAAAACGTGCGTTCTCACACAGGAACGCTGTCGAACGGGATAAACAGTATCCTATGTCCGTCTCCTGGCTCTAAGCTGCCTGCTCACCAATTTTCAGCCAAATCGGTACAGCCATTCTTGAGTTATAAATAGTGTAACTAACACGACTTTCTTTTATATATATATATATATATATATATATATATATATATATATATATATATATATATATATATATATAGAAATACAGATTTGCCTAAGGTAATGATATCGTAGTTTCGAGTGTATTCGTAATAGGATACTACCGGGTGATCAGTTTAAAATGCAACCCACAGCAAGCAGAACGAATTGCACTGACCATGATGTCTGAGCGAGTCCGGTAGGGGCTGGAGGTTTCAAGCAGATTAACTATCGGAAAGTACGCTTAATCCCCATTTCCCTAATGCTACCCAGAGGAGAGCAGCTGACCATCGTGGCCACGAGTTCAGAGTGAAAGGAACGCGCCCATAGAGCTCGTAAACTCTGTGTACGAGCCTGCTTGTTTGGCATCGAAAGAAAATTATGTTGACAAGAACAATGATTTCTTCGAAATTTTTTAAAAGTGAAATAAGCTTGCCATATAAAATATTAATTTAGGTAGATTTAATAAAAACCTTTGCTTGTTTCTGATTCTCTACAAATATGCTTCAGAAATGTACACGTGTTTTTTCTTGCCGTTTTAAATTAATATTAATAAATTATTAATTGCACTTTCGAAGAACAAATATTATCAATATCATTATTATTATTATTGAAATAATGTAACTTAAAAAAATAATTTGAAAAAGCGGGCTCAGTAGTCAGTGCATTATAATCATAGGTTAAACAGTCAGTGAAAGATAAGTCACTGGTTGGTGATACATTACAGCTTTGCTTTTCATCCCATTTATCTCCAACTTGATAAAAGTTTTGGAAATTTCCTGCAAACAAAAATAAGAAAGGTAGTTTGGTAATCGGTAAAAAGGAAAACGAAATGATTTATTATGAAGAATTGGCGTCGGAAACCAGCAAACCTCATAAAAAATAATAAAAAACGGCCTCGATTTGCCAATAAACAAGCATTAATTAACGTGGGAACATTTGCTGCAACCCGATGTAAAGTTTCTTCGTCAATCGTGCGAATCGCTTCCTCGATGTTTCTTTGTAGCTCGTCAAGATTAGCAGGTGTGTTTGCATAAACTTTACTTTTGAGGCATCCCTAAAGATAGAATATGGCGAGGAAAAATCAGGACAACGAGGGGGCCCACAAACCTCGTGAAATTATTCTGTTCCCAAAAACCTCTTCCAGAAATTACTTTGTCGGCTTGGCAGTGTATAATGTCGCCTCATCCTGCTGGAATCAACAATTTCTTTCATCCTTTTCAAGAAGGGATACAACATTTCTCAGTTTATTCTACTACATAACCGCCGTTATTGTATCTTTGAAAAATAACGGACCAATTATTCGTCGTAGAGATATGGCACTCCATATTCAAATCCTTTTTAATGCAATGGTCCCTCAGAACCCCAGAGTCTACTGATTTGCTGGTTAACATATCCATCCAATGAAACAAAGCCTCATCACTAAAAAAACACTTTATCAAGTGCCTCAAAACCTTTGTCAACAAATAGTCGTAGCCAATTACAGTACTTCATGAATACTTTGAATGCGCATTTTCAATTTTCAATTTGTGGCACAGTGCGCACTTCCGTACAAAAGATTACATTGCAGCTCAAACTGTCTTAATGATGTTTTCGGGGAAGTTGAAAGAACACGCCGAATGGTACTCTTCTTCAGAATAGACTCAGAAGAATTTTTTCTCTGAATCTTGCCTGGTACTCTTTGAACGATTGCGTTCGGAAATCACCGAAAATCTGTGATTCTCTATGCTGAGGTGTATCGTAAGTTAACTCCATAGCAGTGAATGATCACGCAGCCTGTTTTGCTATGAGCAGGTATGACGCAGACCACAGGAAGGGCGCGGGTGAAAGCAAGAAGGGTGGAGACTGAAGGGTTTGTCGCAGAAATGCAGTCAAAAGGCTGTCCCAGAAGCAGTGTTCTTTCACTTTTCCCTCAGGGCCTCGAACAGCAGGGTTGCAGTTTAAACTGATCACCCGGAATATTGGATTGCATTTATTTCTGAATGTTCAATTTATTTGTGAAATTATTGTTGCTTGTCTGTATGATGTGCTGGAAATAAAAAAAAACTTGTTTATAATAGTATTTGTCCATTTATAATTCCTTTTTTTTTTTCTTTCAAAAACTGACGTACTAAGTTGGAACAGTTTTGAAAACGACTTGGCAGCAGAAATGAAACGTTTTTGTGAGCATTCAGCTATACTGCTCTCCGGGGTATCTAAAACTATTTAATTTCTTGATTAGTATGGAGAGACTACTTATGGTTTTGTTTGGTTATAAGTATTCATTTAAAAGGACACGAAACATTTAAGAATGGATTTAGAATATCTTGGAGACACGGGGGAAACAGAAGCAATAGTGTTCCATATATACGAAACAGAAGCAATAGTGTTCCATAAAGAACCCCTTATAAGAACTATCATAAAACCACAACAATGCAAACTGAAAAGCAGGTCCAATTATGGCAAGAAAGGTGTTTTCAGCAAGAATTGATAAGAAAATGTATGCCCGTTGTTGGCAACGTCCAACGCTACATTCGCGCTTTGTTGTTATTGTGCTTGCGATTGCCGGTTTGAATGCGAATAAGCAATCAATCACTTTCCTTCGCTATGTGTGTTATGTCCTCAGTAAAGTGTTTAAAGCCAAATTAAAATACAATGTTTCGTTATTTCACTTATGCATACAAAGAAAACGCACAGTACAAAATTAAACGTCCTTCCACGAGCCAAATCAAACCATTATTGAAGTGGTCGTTTCCCCGGCGTGAAAACGCCTCCGTCCGTGCGTCCCTCGGCACGGGAATAATCCCTAGTGGCTGCGCGTCTCCCTTCAACTGCTGGCTGCCGGAGTGGGAAGAGCCGGACTCCCAGCCGCCGGCTAGCGGCCCCTTTTTATCTCACCCCCTGCTGGAGGCGAGTCGACGTATTCCCGGTCGCCGGCAGCGCTCCTCCGTCGCCGACGCTCTGTGCTCCCGCGAAGGACAAGGAAGAGGGGGGCGAGCCTCCCCAGCTCCGCTGCTCCCACCGGGCGGCGGGCCAGCGCCAGCGGGACCACTGTTTCCGCCCACAGTGGGCCCAACCAATTATGACCATAACAATGCGTTAATTTGTTTTTACGAAACCAAGTTGAAACTTCTTAAATCGTTTTATTTATCGTTTCTATTTGTACAAAGAACAATTGTGCCATCAGCAATCAGAACTGTTTTTTCCGTTTTTAATGGACGAGGGCATACCGTTTACGTATGAAAAAAAGAGTGTAAGACAGAAGATCGAACCCTCCTTGACCCAATGTTCAATTGGCAAATTGGAAAGATGATTAAATAATATTCTTTCGTGCTATTATGATATTTCTACTCTTTGCGATCGATGTTTAAAGTACGATGATATTCAATGTAGGACAATAACATGGATTCCACAAGAAGTTAATTTTGAGAGTAAAATGTAAATGATGTCGAACGTTTTCGAAGAATACAAATTATCATGATTTATTTTGTGTTGTTTTCGTCAATAAGTGCTTTAATTTTATTCATTGAAGCAACATCTTCAAGAAAAGAAGAGAATGGCATTTTTCGTAGATTTTGATTTTTTAAATCAATGTTGAGAATCATAAAACGCTTCGTTTTTCCTGAGGAAAGTTTTAAATAGCATGTAGAAAAGCCTCTCTAATATTTTTGAGAAAACTGATAAAAGAGATATTGGCCGATAATTTTGAATTTCATTTTTGATGCATTCTAGGTATGGCATTTTAAAATGGCTTAATTTTTGGTGTTTTGAAAATCTCTGGAAATGCTCTTATGCATAAGGGAGAATTGAAAATGGGTGTATAAAGGTAGGTTACCAAGTGTTTAATAAACAAGCCGGAAATTCTCCTAAACCAGCCGAAAATTTATTTTTTGTTTACTTCATTTTTTTACTTTTGTTTACTATTCGGAAGATTTATTTGAAGTTTTCGAAATAGTCATCGTGTAGAAAACGTTAGGGAAACGTAAGTTGTATTTTGTGGTTTTAGTCCCTTCGTGAGATCAACCGCAATTCTCGAAACGTGTTGATTGAAAAGACTTGCAACTTGTACCGGATTGCTTACTTCTCTGCCATGAACCTTTAAAAAATTATTCTCCACAAAGTATCAAGATGTAATTTAACGAAATTCCACATTACTTTTGTTTTACTACCATTTTTCATTATTCATTAAAAAAATATTATTTAGATTCATCCGTTTTGGTAGTACCAGAACCTCAAAATGTTTTTGAAATATACCATTAAATTTATTCTAGGTAATGCATTCTTAATATACTTATAAAAACTACGTTGATATTTTAAATGATAAAATTCATGAATTTCGTTAGAGAGTGTGCTTTGTAATTTTGCAAATGTTCGTATTCATTCTCTACCCATCAGAAGTGATACAACACACCTCCAGGGCCGCCCTGTGAGCCTTATCGGGCGCGCGAAGCCAGGAAAGGCCGGCTGGGTCAACAGGCCGGAGATAGGCAGAGTCAACAGGCGGATCGGCCAGTTACAGTGCACACAGGGGACAGGTGGCGACATCTCGAAGGGAAATGAAGTCGCTGATTGAGCACAAGGCCAGATTAACCTTTGAAAGGGGCGCGGGGTGGTCTTCGTGTGGGAGCCCTTGCAGAGGGCCTAGAGGAAACATTAGATTCACGGAGGCCCGGATTTCAAACAATAGTTCCGGTCCCATCCCCATACATTCATATCTTCATGCAACAGAAATAACATAGCTGTTAATTTTAATTAGAAACAAATATTTTTTTTTGGTTTAAATAAATAATCGGGGCCTCAATTAAGGCGGGACCTGGGGTAATTTGTCCCCGTTTCTGAACGTCAACGGGCCATTATAATACAACACGCTCTATTATTCAATTCTGATTTTTGCATAGGGACGGGAAAAATCTAAATTTGATTTTCTTCTGAGAAAGTTATGCGAAACAATGCAACATTTTAAGAAATATTTTTGAAGCTACTTACATTTATGGAGAAAATGTTATGTAGTACTTAACTGAACATATTGGGACTCAGTAGTGAAACGTAAACAACTCAAAATCACTATTCCTGTACGTTGCATTTTCTATTTTTGTACTAAAATCACAAGGATGAGATTCAAACTAAAAAGATAATAACGGACATTATCAACTTGTGGTGTTATAGAATGACACAGACTTTCTCGTAGTAGTTTTCTAAATGTCTTTGATCGGGGCTAAGTAACTGGCCCCATCCCCTTGGCATCTCTCCTGTATCGCTACCCAAAACATTTTAAAACAATTTTCTCATTTTTCGATTCCCTAATGTATTAAGTAATATTATTTTAAGAATATAAAAGAAGAGTATAAGTTTTCTATAAAAATGAACTCAAAATTCCGCATTTTCAGAATCACATAAACTCATTTTCTCAAAAATGGCTCCAAATTCTTTCTTCAAATTTTTCTAATGGTTAGTGCTAATTTCCCTGTTTTATACAACGTAAAGTTAATTTTGATGTATTCTTTTGTTTTTTCAAAATTACACAAATGTATTGTTTTGAAATTCCTCTCACGCCGTTAATATTGGCATTTTCATAAATTTGTATGCATTATTATATTTGTGAATAGAAGTGCTTCAAATGACTTCAAATTAACGTTTTCGAAAAATCAATAATTTCCGAGAAAAAGGGCTTCAAATTTTGCATTTACAATAAACTTTATCGCCGCTTTCTCAAAAACGGCTAAGAATTTGTCAATGAAATATTATATTTAGGACGAGATTATACTCTTCTTTAATTTTCTTGAAGTTATAATTCAGTTGTACTACTAGGAAAGCAAAAAGTTGAGAAATTGTAAAAAAAAAAATTACTTTGAGCAACTGGTCAGAGAATGTTGCAAAGCCTTAAAGCCAGGCCACTGAAGAAATTAGAAAAAAATTGTAAGAAAAAGCCTCTGCCATTTTTTTTGACTAGTTATTTTGAAAATCGTTCAAAGTAAATATTATATTGCTCTTAGCAATGATGCTAAGGTGTTAATTTGTAATAAAATGAAATGTATGAAACATATGGTTCCATTTGCCTTTTTCATCGGTTATGAAAAGTGCCAACATATTTCGAGCCCCTTTGCTATTAACGTATAAGTGACTCCTTCCGTATATTTTTATAAACTGTCGTATTTGTAAATATTTATTTTCGAAATTCGTATTAATTATTATCAACGAGAGAAATATTACTTACATTAAATTTTAATATAGTAACCCTGCCAACTTGGACCAAATGTTTTGGTAGCCAAGCTCTGCCTGTCACAAGCCAGGACAAAGAGGGGAGTGATAGAGGAGTAACAACTCTTAAAAAAAAAAACCTTGGACCAGCGGCAACAAATATATAAGTTCGATCAAATTAGCCTTTGCTAACCAACTCATTTTTACAATGCCTTCCGAAAGGTAATTTCTACATTGAAAAAAAAATTGTCGCATCAATCAGGCATTTGAAAATGACTCTATTCGTTCTGTGTAATTATGTTGCATTACATCTGATAGACCAATTTAAGTTTCAATGATGACACTTTAAAACTGGCCAGCTGAATAAGTGGACACAAATGACTCTTATCGATCATTTTTGTGATTGTTTTTAAGAGAATTGTTATAGCGCTCTTTATTTCTCACATTACGAACATGGGAAAATACTGATCATGGCCCAGCAAAATAAATTATTGGTTTCCTGTTTCCTATTAACCAACTGGTGTTTTCATATTTTGAGGTGTTAAAGTAGCGGAAATGCTCCCTTCCCTTTTCTTTGCGCAAACACTTGATGGCATGTTTTGGAACAGGCCTTCCTATACGAATAATTCCCTTTTCTCCACAAAAGTACAACGGAATATATTTTTTTAATATCCTCAATTATAAATATATTTTCTGCCATAGCACAGTATCTTACCGTTATGTAGCACAAAAAGTGCACACAAAAATAACAGTCACTCAAAAATAATATGCACAGTGTGAATAACTCGCACAGATCAAATAACTCGCAAGGATCAAATAAATCCACAAGAAGAAGACCGTGGCTTTACGTGACAGGCAGCGCTTATACCAGTGTGTCAGTTCATACGCATTGCGAACACATCTGCAAGCTCAATAGAGAGCCACCCAGTGCGGCGTGCCGCGGCACTGGGCCCGGGTGGCGGCGCTTACCAGCGTGCTCCATACAACCAAATGCAACTTCCAGAAAGTCAAGAGCGCATGCGCGAACTGCCTAATGTATACCTCCGTCAAGGTGGCACCCCCACTTTACGGAAATTCAGAAACAACTTGCCTATAATTTTGTACTAATTATGTACAAATTTTGTACCAAAATAAAAACTTTTGTACTAAACTATAAACCGCTAAAAAACGGCATTCAAAAGTGGGGGTGCCAGCATGACGTCAAGCTGGCACCCCCACTTTTCACAAATGAAAAATCAACTAGCCCATAATTATCTACTAATTATGTACTAATTTTGTATAAATAATTTTCTACTCGATTATTAACAATTAAAAAACCGGTTTCAAAAACCGTCTTTGCGCGTACATTTTAGATTTTTTTTAACCCATTTCAAATCAGATCTCAAAGTTGAAATTTCAACTATAGTTTAGTACTCCAGTAGTCATTCCCGTGTAATAATTTCAAACTTTTATCTGGTCCCTCAACAGAGATATTAAAGGTAAGAGATGGGAAATATTGCGGGCAGCTTCAATGAAAAGTGTCCGCCAAGACACTTCCCTATGTCATTAACTGAAAATTAACTCTCTCTTACTTATCTACTAATTATGTACTTATTCTGTATCACAATAAATAATTTTGTACTCCATTATAAATAATTTAAAAAACCGGTCAAAAACATACTTAGCGCGAATATTTACGATTTTTTAGAAACCCATTTTCAATCAGATCTCAAAGTCGAAATTTATACTATAGTTTGACTTAATGACGTAGGGAAGTGTCATGGCGGACACGTTTCATTGAAGCTGCACGCAATATTTCCCTTTTTTTGCCTTCAATATCTCTGTTGAGGGACCAGATAAAATTTTGAAATTAGTACCCAAGAAAACCACTGGCGTACCAAACTATAGTATTAACTTTGAGATCTTATTAAAAACGTTTGACGCCAAGCTGGCAGCCCCACTTTTAAATGCCGTTTTTTTAGCGGTTTATAGTTTTGTACAATTTTAAAAAAAATTTTGGTACAAAATTATACGCTAGTTGTTTTTGAATTTCTATGAAGTTGGGGTGCCACCTTGACGAAGGTCTAATGTATTAAATGGAGAACAACGTCATGCTCAGTTCGGGCCGGGTTGCGGCGCCTACTTCCTCCGTCTCTTTCAACCGCTTTCTGTTTTCGTCAGCAACAGCGGTGTATGCTCAATGTAGGGCCGCGCGCCTACGCGAGCCCGTGTACTCGGCATAATTTTAAAAATCAAGCTTGTTTCTCTATGGCGAGAGTGGTGATTTCAAAATATAATAATTACATTTAACTGTCTTTTCTCCAGGGTGGGCGCAGCATATCTAGCTTACCGGGAATGCACGCCACTGGGGTCCAGATATCTCAATAGACCATTTCCTAGTCATTTCAACATTTCAACTACCTAAAAGATGGCAACACATTACTAATAAACAAGGAAATACCATCGAAACTTTCAAAGTACACCTTCAGGATCAAAGCGTCAGAATGCTATATCAAACAAGATTGAATATAAAATTACAAATTACACCCACTAGTAATAATATAAATGAGGAGTGGAGAAATATTAAACACATATTGACCAACGATGCGATCGAATCATTGGGTAAAAGGAGAAAGAAGTATACAAGATGGGGACTTAGAGTTTGGGACAAAGAAATTAAACAACTAATAGATGAAAAGAAAGAAGCCTATTTAAAAACATTAAAGTCACCAAATAGTTTAGATTTTAAAATTGAATATAAAAATAAATCTACCCTAGTGAGAAATAAAGTACGAAAAATTAAACATCAAAATTAGGAGAGATATATCGCAAATTTAGAACACGATCTACATGGAATGTAAGATAATGCATATAAAATCATAAAATAATTAAACAGAAAAGAAAAAGATACTATAAGAATAAATCCCGTACCAGAAAAAGAAGGTTAAATTACTTTAAAAACCTATAGACGAATGATGAAGCTGATGCAGTATTAATGGAACCCATTGACAATGATGACAACATTGATATGCAAGAACTTGAAGAAGTACTCAAAGCTAGTAAAAAAAGCTATAACAAAAGGTAGGAGAACACTACTATGGAAAACATTAAGGCTAAATGCACCGAAAAATACTTATAGGAAAAATCAATAGATCGCAGCACTATCACGGAATTTACTAGATCGATAACGTCTGAACAAATTGTCCGATTTTCAATCTGTAAACGGCTTTGGACTCCTTTTTAAAATATAATTCACGCTACGATGCCGTTTTTCAAAAAATATTTCCAAAAAAAATTTAAAATGATTTCTCATAGTTCCGGGAATAAATTAAAAAATGGGGGCTTATAGCGCGATGACAACATGCTTCCTAAATCCAACGCCGTGCCAATCATGCAAATCGGATGAATAGAAGCGGCGTAAAGTGAAATTTCAGAAAAAATACCTGACCCCCCCTTCCCCCTTCACCCCTCCCCCCTTCTCGCAGTGAACTTGGAGTGAGCATTCGCAACGATATTCGAGAACCACTGTCCCAGTGCCATATCGGATTTGGAAATCCCGGAACCCCTCTCCCACGGCCACTTTAGCCTAGCCCTTCGCGGCGGGCGCTTAAAGAACGCCCGCCTGGTGCCTAGAGGTTCTCACAGAGTAACAACCTGCTCCATGGTTTCACAATGGGCAAACTGAATCAGACCTGTAGAGATATTTCAAGATTTTCACCGTGAAATATAAAGATGGAGTCTCTCAATTGTTATAAATCTTGGAAACTCAGTCATCGAAGTGAAGATTCGAAGGATTATATAGTACGAGTATATACACTTTACCTTCGATTCCTCTCCATTCGCGTGATTATTATTATTATTATTATTATTATTATTATTATTATTATTATTATTATTATTATTATTATTATTATTATTATTATTATTAAATCCTAATGTTTCGTTCTTTTCAAGTATTATATTTCTCTGCTAAGAAAGCAAAGGATAAAAGAGAACTCAGCGGGGTATTTCAGCGTAGACCAAGACAAGATAAAGAAAAGTTTCTTCAAGAAATATAGCACGTCATACGCAGATTTTTACAGTTTTTTGACGTTAAATAAATAAATAAAAAAAAAGAAAAACGCAAAGAAGTGGAAGAACATAACAACGAAAGGAGACCTAAAGAAATGTTCCGGGTCATTCGAAATATGCCCAGGGAGTGTAAACTGGCAATGAGGAATAGGCAGAGACCGAAAAGGTATTAGATACCGGTAAAATACGGGTATTTTACATACCTTTTTCAAATACCTATGTTCTTTTATACCGGTAAAATACCTCTATAGGACGTCTATAACGGTATGGACGTCCATAAAGGTTATAAGGGTATTATACCTGTATTTTCAATGAAAAACAATAGCTTACCATCCATAAATGTCGAATAAATAAGTTATTTTAGTTAATAATATCTCACAAAATGTTTATTAAACTAATATACTTTTATAATTGTTATTTATTGTTTGAATTATTATTTTGTTCATATATAACACTCGGTTACTAATAATTAACGAAACGCGAATGTTTCCACTAATTCTTGTATAGAAAATATAATCTCCACTTCGTCACTGCACAATGTTCTCGCCCACTGAAAACTGCTCACCGCCCTCTTCCTACACTTGGGCATATCGAATTGCCCTAATGTAGCACGCAGTCCGCCGAAGAACGTCTGCAGATGTCTGCAGAGGTCAGAAAAGTCACGCTATCAGAACAGCAGTGTGCCAGAGGTGCGACCCTGCTTCCAGCTCAGAAGGGTGACTACACTTGAGCGCGTGCCCTGGCGGCGCTGGGCTTGGATAGAAAGGAGCGCGAAATGAGGAGCAAACATTCAAAACGTGACATGTCCACTTTACTCCTTTTCGAGAAAACGCAAAAATGTTAGGAAGTGACACGTGTGTATGTGTATGACTTTCTTTGCAGACACTTCATCCGAAGACGCATTCCGGAGCTGAAAGGAATTGTTGAAGACCAAGTTTTGTTTAACAAAATTATGCAGATGTTTTATTTATACTTAATTCTGAATTATGTAATAATGATAGCTAAATATATTAATATAAAATTTAAATATTCTATGAACTTACATTTAAAGAAAACAACATTTTTGTCAACTGGTAAAAAAGGAAGCCTGAACATCAACGGAGAAGTGATATACATGGCAGGCGAAGTTAAATACTTATGAATTACAATAACAAATTCTGGATACTGTACAGAAAAACTTAAGAGAGGAATAATTTTAGAAAAAGCAGCGGAATGAAAATCACACAAATTCATAAAATATGCAGGCATATCAAGTGATTGATTTCTAAAATTTTAGGTCCCGGAACGCGCTCAAAATGATTTAATAGTTTAATAGAAATAATTATATATTTGTGATATAATGTAATAATTATCTGCGAGATTCAGAAACGCCGTTCCGTCGTGTTCCGTCAGAAGTCAAGTCTTAATCGAGAAAATGGTATTTCTAATCCTGTTGTGTGGGTGTGAAAGCTGAACATTGAGATAGACCGAAAAAAGGAAGATGCTTTTGAAGTATGGACACGGAAGAAAATATTAAACGTACAATGGGAGGGCAAAAAGATAAATGCCGAAATTTTGAAAAGAAAACAGAACTTTCTCTAAAAGTCAAAGCCAAAAAATGGAAAATAAAATATTTTGGACATACTATGAGTCGAACAAAATCTCTAGAAAAGGATATTATGCTTGGAATGATAGAATGAAGCGGAAGAAAAGGGTGTAAGTGGCACCATTGAATAACTAATACACAATATCACAGACAAAAGGAAAAAGGCAGTTCGAGTCCGAGTGAGCAATGAACAAATTGCTAGCATCCTATTGCTGTGTATATCCAGATAGGTCTAACAAGGGATGGCTTGCGATCTATGTTCTAGTACTATGTCTCTGCGCGTTCAGACCCGCGAAGAATTGGGACCTGCAGATGAAAGGAGAGATGCTCACAGCCACTGCTTGACCGGGACTGGAGCCGACAAATAGACATCATCGCACTGAACAGTGTGTTTGATACCCGCAGTCTTTCATGCGTACATTCTGCCATTATTAGGGAAGAACTCGCTGAATTATCGGCGCGTCCCCTCGCAGTTTCGGATAGCAAGAAAAGCGAAGGAATGATGCTCAAGTAATACAAATGCAAGTATTGTAATGATCTATCATTTCGAGACAAAACCCCAGATGCAACTTTACAAAAATGTGACGAGGAATAAACATGTCTATCGATTACAACGGTGCCAACAGAAAACACTTTACAAGTCAAAATTAAAATAAAGAATTAGAGCGCGTGAAATTTGTGAAAATTGAACATAATCGTCCGGTAGAACAGAAATTATGGAATTAAATAAAACAAACGGCATCAATTTCGGTCAACGCATCCGGAAGATATAAATTAAAATAGAATTGGAATTTTTTTAATGTAACGAGCAGAATATGGTCATTTTTGAGCTAGAAAAGAAAGATTGTATACATGGTTTTTTAAGAATTATAACAAAACGCACAAACCGATTTGGCTGAAACATGGGGAAACAATAGATTAAAACACGGGGAAGACGACAAAATTAGTGTCAACTTTGTCGCATGTGCGGAAGCAAAATTATAACATAATATTTGGAAATTTGCAATGAACTAAAAGTATAAACAAATAACGCCATGTTACGAAGAGAAGAAAATCAATGGAATTAACTGCAGATTAAAAGCAAGCGAGTGGCAACTATTTTGTTCGAGAAGCATTTTTGTAACAATCTAAGTTGCTGAAAAAAAAATTTCGATGTGAGCTGAGATGTGTCGTGGATACCGGGGATGAAGGTTCGTGTGCGCGGAATTGGCGCGTAGTCAAATTTCTTTCAAAAGTACATTTCGAATAGCGAGTAAAGTTGCAATAATTATTGGGATTCTGGAGTGTTAGCAAAAATTCGGGAGTAAATATTTTTGTTTCAAGTAGAATTTTTTTTTGTGATTACGGACAATCAGATGTGATTATTTATTGTAAGGAAATTCAACGCGACGAACATTTCGTTATAAGATGTACAAGAATAGATGCTGAAATCAGAACAATTGGACGTTCATTTTGAATGCGAATGATGTCAACGGTAGTAATTTCGAAGAAACTACTTTTGCTATAACGCGAAAATTAGTTGGTTCTTGTTTTTGTTTCGTTTTGCCGAACAATACGCAAAGAATACATGAAATTTCATCTAACGGTGACGGACTAGCAGCTAAGTAGTATCATTTATGCGGACAACAGCGGTTCCCGGTAATCGGTTTCCGAAGACGACCGCGAGCAGCAGTGGACGGCGACCGCACATCGGAAGGTACCAGGCGGCGGCCACCAGACGTCATTGTCACGAGAGCTGAGCCGTAAAACAGGGAAGTGACACGTGTGTGTGTGTGTGTATGACTTTCTTTGCAGACACTTCATCCGAAGACGCATTCCGGAGCTGAAAGGAATTGTTGAAGACCAAGTTTTGTTTAACAAAATTAAATTAGGAAATGGTGAAAAGAAAATCAGGGAATGCGCATTCGATGTATGAGATTTCATGTTATTTTGTTATTATTATGTGTGAATGAGTTTCTTTGTTGTTTTTTTATATATGTCTATGTCATAGGATTACTGGGTATCAGTGTGGAGGGAAAGACGGTGAGTTGTTAGCAGTAATAAACGAACGAACGAAAATATTGTTCGTTTTTACCAATCGAGAGTATGCGTCGTTATTTGTTGTAATACCCTAGCACGCACAATCCATTCACCTCGCTTGGATTCCTGTATAGGACCACCACCTTATCCACGGCTGCAGGTTATAAGAAATTTTGTAAAAACTAGCTAGCAAAAAAGGGGCAAACGACAGGTTCAATCAAGTACGATACAAAATATTGCAAGGATAGGCAGGATAGCAGAGGGAGGAAGGAAGGAAATAGGAACCATTACAATATCAATGTTCAAAATTAAAACATCTTAAAAAACCTGGTTTAGAAACATCGATCAAGTTCGTGCGGAAGATAATTTGTTTTGACAGTGGCCGTGATTGTTAATTTATAATTACGATTTAGACAAAACGGCAAAAGAAAGTAAAAAGAATAACAGCGAAACTAAGCCTGAAAACTATCGCCCAGGGTCATCTTATTGAGTCACTACTTCCTCAAATGGGTACAGGAAGGTGGGCGAGAGACCTTAAACCTAGAGTGCTTGCGTTGGCCGCCTCTCTGCGTACGGTAGGACATACGTAGGAAATGCCAGAAAAATGGTATCATTTCTTGGGCTGAAGATAGTCTACTGGATGAGGATATTACAATCACCGTTCGCTTTATTCGAGCACATGTATTGACAGTGGTATAATGCAATATTATTTCATATTTTAACTTTTTTATAAAATTGTGATTATCGGTTCTTTTCATTCACAACAACTCATCAAGCACATCGATAATAAACATCAGGTTTCATAAATGTTTCATTTTTTACGAAATATGTTCATGTGTCTATACAAAATCTATGTTTTGAAAATATCAACATCAATGTTGCATCCCTATTCTCGACACCTAGATGAGGGTCGCCGATTTAATACGTTTGCATTCTGATTCTCTAATATGAGGTTTATCAGTGACTGGTATGCTACGTTTTACTAGTAGTATATAAATCTTATAAATTGAATTGCTACCCGATTAAATGTTACTGATAAGCGTGTACGATGTTTAGAAAAATGGTATCTTAATGTAGAAATGTAAAAGTTGCCGAACTGTATAACAAAACATAATTTATCCCCCTCATAGACGGATATTCCTCTTCTAGTGTGGTGTTCCTGTCTAAGGGTTAAAGTTGTATTGCTTTCATGACAATTTAATGCATTAAAAAATACATATATATGTCACAATACAATGATTTACACTACATCCTTGTATATTATCATTTACGTAGTTTGTATCAAAATGACGCGCCGGGAATTACTTTTTCCAATCTTCAAGTTTATACAAATATAACAGAATCATTTTATATCAATATAACTTAATAAGTAAGCTGGGACATGTCACGATTCTTAATATTAGATTTTAATGTTTGTTACAGTGTTGGATTCAGGATGCATCTCGCCTGCGCGCTATTTTACCACTTCTTCAATTTTGTCCGAAAGTACGAAAACAGTTTTAAAATTTTACTTAGGAAAACAGATTCATCAGGTGAAGTTTATCAAGGAGACAAACGCCGTTTTGAGATCAAAAATCGAGTCGCAGGATAAAAGAGCTCGTGCGTAATTACGGCTGATTCTTTCTGGTAGTGGAATGAAAACGGAAGATCTTAGAAGTAAAATGTATGTAAAATAAGATGTTAGGACATGGAATATTGGTGATATCTACACACTTTGTTCAATTTTCTTTTTGAAATCAGTTTCCAAATCGGAATTGATATTTTGAGTAGTGCCTCAAATAACTTTTTGATGGTATTCGAAGGAAGACGGAAATATGTGAACAAGATATATAGTTTTATACGACTATTACAGATGATATGAGACCGTTTGGTTGTGTTACAGCATCACTAGTTTGATAAGTGGAGAAAAATATATTGAGATTGAAAGGAACGAAACTATAAACCGACTGCCCGGCTTGCTTGCCTGAGAGCACGGCCTCCTCCCGTGCCGCCCTCCTCCTGAGGCCACCGGGTTTGGCCGTTCGGCCGCGTCGAGGGAGCCCCCACAAGGTTCGGGTGACGCAACTGAGCGGGGGGGGGGGGGTCAGGTATTTTTTCCGAAATTTCACTTTACGCCGCTCCTATTCATCCGATTTGCATGATTGACACGGCGTTGGATTCAGGAAGCACGTTGTCATCGCGCTATAAGCCCACATTTTTTAATTTCTTCCCGGAACTATGAGGCAGGCTAAAATCATGAAACACGATCAGGATATTTTGAACACAAATAACAAAACAAAAACAATCTCTAATTATATAAAAAAATACGACCAAATTAACTAGAAACCTTCTAGAGAATATGAGTGAAAGTTTCCAGGCTGGTAGGCCGTGGTCCAGTTGGCATTGAAGAGCCAAACGTTTCGTCCACGTCTGCGGTGGACATCTTCAGTGGCGGCAGCGTCGTCGGGGTAGTCTCCGGGTCGGAGGCTGGCTAGCGACTGACGACGCGTTTATTTTTTTTTTAATTTTTCCCCTCTCCAGTTACCCTGGAGAGGCGGGAATTTCTTCAAGTTCTTAGGATACATTTTCTCTCCAGCATTGCTGTTTGTGGAGATCTGGGAGGACTATATCTTGAAAAGACTAACTAATTAAATCTAAACTTAATTCTAACTTAAAACTGACACATCAAGCCTCTTTGGACGATAAGTTTTGAAATAATAAGTATTTTTAAATTTGGTAAATGGTGAGTTCTTAAAGCTTGTTCATTATTCTCTTATTTTCTTATTAATTAGCATTCACGCTCTCATTCATACTTAATCTATATTTACAAACACATTCACTCACACATTCATACCACTACACTTCACGTCACTATTTACATAATGTACACTTGATTTTTCGCCACGGCGTCGACTTTACTCAAGCGTCCGTAGCGCCGCGACGCCTTGCGTGCTAGGCGACCCAGGCCCGGCGGAGCGCGTTTCCACGCCTCCCACGCGGATTCCGGCATCTGGGAGCGGCGACCGCCTCCCACGCACTATCTGCTCCCCCGCGTCGCACAGCTTAGAGAGCTTGTGCGGGGGAAGAATGCGGAAAGTGAAGGCGACGTGCTTTGGGCCCTTTCTTCTGTGGAAGGCCCTGTGCACGCCTCTGTTCGCCGCTGTGCCGGCCTCGCGCAGGATGCGCGGAGCGGACGGCCTCAGCGCCCTTGAACTCTGAACACGTCAGCGTTGCGAGGAGTGCGGTCAAGTCGGGGATTTGGAAGGCGTGGGCGCGCCGCGAGGCGCGCCGCTCTGTTTTCTGCAATCAGAATGGAGCGCAGAGTGGAAGAAGGAGCGGCGGCGAAAACCTCGCTTCTAGAAGACGTGGACAGATAATGAAGTTACATTTACGTTCAGAAGCAAAACAAGGGGCCATCTCAGCATTTGCTCAATGGATCGGGGATCTGGACGAAAAACCTGATCGAGAGGGGGTCATTGACTCAAGCTGCGATACAATACTTGTTACATATTGTTTAGAATTATACAGTCCAATGGTAAATAAAACATTAAGGGCCGGTTGTATGATTCAGGTCCAGTTGTACGAACTCAGAATAAAGCCGAGATAAATTTTATTCCATGGATAAAGGGAAAGCCGGTTGCACGAAGGGAGAATAGTGCTTATTCACGGAATAAACTGATGATAAACTATTCCACTATTTTCGCAGAGATATTCAGTGAATAACGTGAAATAACCTCAAAAGTAGAAGCAGCAGTGAGAACGCGTGTACTGTGTGCAGCTGTATAGCAATCTGTAGCAATAGAGCTTTCAGATAACGATGATGAATTCTTGTTCCGGGTGGATTTGTCTTCGCGAAAACGAAGGTTTCGTTCCAGGCCCGATTTATTGAACGAACACGATGATGAGCTTTAAACGAGATTTCGTATATTCAAATCCACAGTGCTAATGGTTTTGAATCTTGTGAAGGATGATTTGAATCATCAGACTAAGATGTAAATATACATTTCATATTTGTAGATTGTATAGTGCTGCCTAATGCACTATAATTACTCTCATTTTCTGGGAGTAATTGGGATAATTGTTTGCTCCAATTCCACTTGGACTTGCTACAGTATAATAAAATAATTCATTTTTTCCATGAAATGATGATTCATAAACAAAATTATCTATTTTTACTGTGTTATACTTTTTTATCAGTATATTTTCATATAAGATATTTTGTATTTTTCATAAAAGATTTTTTTACTTTGTTATGAAATATTGCTCAATAATTTGAATAATTTATATATCAACCACCAAATGGGTAAATAGTAGCAAAAATGAAAATGTGACATTTTTAATACTCTCTTTTTAGCAAAGTTCGAATGACTGTACTATATAATAAGTGTTGATAGTAGACATTGTTATGTACCAGAGGATATCTCTCTGCTTTTCATTCTAGTATTTTTAGTTCAATGTGCGGTTAATTAACTAAAAGCAAACAGTGTAACCATAATCATTGTTTAAAGTGAAATATATTTTTCATGTCACAAGTTGGAGAAAAAATTTCAAATATCAATTTTTCAACCCATCATGCAATAGCTAATTTTTCAAAACAGGTTGATTAAAAAATATGTGATTTTTATTACATTTTTGCAGACAGACGAATTTGTGTGATACTTGTGTTATGTTAATTTATCAAAAACCAAGTCCAAATAATTTTTGTTTCAGTGATTAATATCTTTAATTGCTTCGGAACTATTTTAATTTCAAGGTGGAACTTCAAGGTTTCAAATAGGAACTTTCAACACACAATATCGCACAATTCCACAAGGACGCACAAACGCAACGCGCGCACGTTTACAAGGAAACACGGCGATTCGAAATTGGCAGAAACAAGGCAGAAATGAGCAAAACATGAGAAGCAAAGAATATATGTTTCAACAAAACACTATCGAATGCAGTATCAACGTTCTCTTTTACAGACGCCTCTTCGGATAAACACGGGATAGTTATCCCCGGAATAAAATTAAGTCGTACAACTGGACGAGGTGTTTATTCTCGGAAAAAGCAATTCTAGAGATAACTATTCCTGGAGATATCTCTACATCATACAACCGACCCTAAATATCACTGTTAAACTTAATGTTACTTTCCTTGTGATGTTCAGTATAGTCTCTAATTGTATAGAAACAGTTATGCAGCATACACAATTTCACTTGGGATTTAAACTTTTCTACCGAATTTAATCGTTTAATGTCATCTGGCAAAGTGTTGTAAAATAATGTACAGATATTATATGTGAATTTTTTGTAATGAGCTGTTGATACTGTCACCTGATGAATATGATTTCTACGTCGAGTGTTGTAGAAATAGACATCGGCATTTTCTGAAAATATATTCCCGCCCTTAAGCAAGTCATTTTTGACAAAAAACACTGATTCGTAAATCAACAGACAAGGTAATGGTAAAATTCCTAGATTAATGAAGAGAGGCTTACATGGGTAGGATTTGATTATTATTCGTAAAATCCTTTTTTGTAATCTAAAAGTCTGGGAGCTATAAGATGTATTTCCCCATAATATTATGCCATATCTCAGGCGGAAATGAACATTCGCGAAATATACACAACGAGCAGTATGAAGGCTGACTGAATTTGAAAGAATTCTGAACGCGTAGCGTAATGAACTTAATTTTGTATCCAATTCATTTAAATGGACGTTCCATTTAAGGTTTGACTGAATTGAGAGACCTAAAAATTTTGTTGCCTTAACATCAGTCAATGGTACACCGTTCATTTTCAATGGAGCACAGAATTTTTTTGAAATGAAAAACCACATTAAAACCGTTTTCTTTTCATTTACTATTAATTGGTTATTTCGGAACCAATTTGAAACATCTGATATTGTACTATTTACGGTTTCTTAATTGCAAAGAATGTGCGTATCATCCGCAAAGGGTTTTTCAGTTTCGAATCGTCGATGTCATATCATTTACGTAAAGTAGGGACAGAATATAGCCTAAAGTCGGTTCTGGAGGAACTCCACGTGCAATGGTTAAAGAGTCGGAAAGGTGCGTACATAATGTTCCATCATTCCAGTAAGGTATTTCAACTCTCTGAGATCGTTGTTTAAGGTACGAACATCACCAATCTATAGGTATACCACGGATTCCATATGAAGGAAATTTTGAAAGTAAAATGTCATGATCAATGACGTCAAAAGCTTGTGAGATATCTAAAAATAATCCAATAGGTGCTTCGTTTTGATCCAGTGATGAAACGACATCTTTAAGAAAAGAAAATATGGCTGTTTCCGTAGATTTTGATTTTCTAAATCCATGCTGGCAATCTGAAAGCGCGTCGTGTTTACTTGGAGCCGCTTGGAGCTGACGAAGTCGCTCTCACCGTGAACCCTAGCAGACTGATATGGTTACAAATTCTACCGCGATGTGTCTTTGCTATTATAAAAAGCCACGCGAGACTCAAGCAGAGCTTGATAGAATGTCGCGATCATGCGACACAGCGGCACGACTGAGAAACACGCGAAAAGTCGTGACCCAGGCCGTGGCTTATGCTACCGTGAAAACGGGCGTT
The DNA here is from genome assembly GCA_011170035.1 of Teleogryllus occipitalis. Lineage (NCBI taxonomy): Eukaryota > Metazoa > Arthropoda > Insecta > Orthoptera > Gryllidae > Teleogryllus > Teleogryllus occipitalis. Next base: position 1,856,182 of record BLKR01000005.1, on the reverse strand, counting down.
TATTCCACCATGATTATAAAGTCATGCGCCAGTTTCCACTGCGTATTCTTGTATTTTTAAGATTCCTCAAAACTTCGTGAGGTAAGAAAGGGACCACTGTTTTCCAATGGAAAGCTTCAATTTCAAAAATTGCCGATAACGGTTCCTCATTTTGTAAGGATCGTGCATAGGCAGCGTAGGATACCTCTCCCAGAGAGTATATACCTCCCGTATTCGCACCGATTGGCTGGCAGGGCACGCAAGCTCTCTGGTTTCCCACTCTTGTGGTCAGTGGGCGGACACGGCCGTGTTAACGGAACGTGTAACGAACTTCTTCCAAGTAGTTGCAGTTACGTTCGTATGTGTCGCGGTAGTCGCATAAGGAAAGCGTATTACTCTTTGCCATTGCGTTAGAACGTTCCATGCATATGCTTCGTAGGAAATGAATAATTATTATTGATATATTGCTTTGGGGAAGGGCAAGGGTAACTTGTAAATTAAAAGACAATTTTAAAACGAAAAAAAAAAAAAAAATTTCCACTACAAATTTAAAAACGGAAGTTATAGTTCAAATCTTACACTATAAAATGATTCTAAAACAAAATAATAAACTTACAACTTTACACTCTGAAAATTAAAAACTTGAAAATATAATATAAAATAAATATCACAGAACCAACCAACATATAAATTTTACATTACAAATTTAACAAAATTAGTTCAAAACCTAAAAAAGATCAAAGCATTGACAAACTTGAAATCTTAAAAAACAATTAAACAAGACTGTTCTCAAATTGCAGGGAAATAAGTTACAACAAAATGTTTTATATTTAATACAATAATAAAAGGAGACTAAAATTAATATCAATTATTAACCACACTTATTGAAAATGCTATTGAACCTAATTGGTAACATTTTGAAAGTTGTCATTGCATTATGACATTAAAGAAGAAATAAGTCATTATGACATTAAAGAAGAAATAAGGACATAAATGTAACTTCATTTTCTGTGCACGTCTTCTAGAATTCAGTGGGAAATACAATTATTCAAATTATCGTTTCCATGTTGTCGCGGCAGGAAGTAATAAGAGCCAAAATTTATTGCTTATTTATCCTTGAAAATAGATTTTACTACATGGGAGTTTTTTGTTGTTTTTTTTTCTCCCTTTAAAAAATTCAAAATTTATTGCTTATTTATTCTTGAAAATAGATTTTACTACATGGGAGTTTTTTTGTTTTTTTTTCTCCCTTTCAAAATTCAAAATTTAAGTAGTATATGACTTAGTGTAGGGATCACAGAATTTTGAAAATGTGCGCACAATTCACTTTTCCCCATAGCACGTCATACGCAGTTTTTAACTGTTTTTTTTGACGTAAAATAAATAAATAAATAAATAAATAAAGTCTGTCAGTTTTTCTGAATATTCTGCAGGCCCCTTATATCTGCATACATTTATCAAAGAACACAAAAGTTGCAAGAAACAATCAGAAAAATAAATATTATGTAGACCAATAGTGTCAAGCTTTTAAACATGTTTCAACTCTAAATATAACATTGTCTTGATGACACTACTGTCATTAACTGGATAAGAAGTTCTTGCATTGTTTGTGCAACCGGTGTTCCGTCCTCTTTCCGCCTCCTGTTCTATTAATAATTATTACGCCCACACGTTGGGCGCCCAATGCAACCGCGCTACGTTCTCTCTCTCTCTTCCTGCTGCGCCTATTCTATTTCCGTTTATTTATATTTACGCCCTAATGTAACAACTTCTCTATTTCTCCTACTTACTCACCATCCTCGTAAATCATGCTCTCACACGACGAGCACAATAACCTAACTATTCGTGTCTTTTTCTGTTTACTTGTCACGTGAACTATCTTTGCCCTGCCCTAGCTCTAACTTACAATTGGGTGCCACAATATCTTTGCTTATCGGTTGCCCGTACCTCTGCTAGCTGGAGTCACTATTTATATCCTACCTGGTCGTGGTCCGCGCGCTCATTCCATACGGACTTGAGGTAAGGGTCCGCTTCGTTCGTGCCTGGGTCAAATTTTATACAACTACTAAATAATAAGACATGGATTTAAGGCAATTATGAGCCATGTGGGATGCTCATACATTTAATGTCGGATTTCCTTTGCTTATATCCCAAACATAAATACAATATGTCCCTCCGACTTGCGAAACATGACAACACAAAATATATAAACTACACAGGAAAAACAATACAAACATGCACACTGAAAATATAATACAAAATCTCATACATACACCAGAATGCGCATTCTGTCGTGACCTTTTGATAATCCTATCCTTAACCTAGTATCAGGACTTGGTCTTCGACAGAGTTTTTCTTTTTTTTTCTCTCTCTCTTTTTCGGTATTGCGCGTGAACAAACAAAAAAATATAGTAATTGCACAAATCGTGCCACTTCCCTTTTCGCAGCGATGTCACTTCCTGTCAGCGCCCGTCGTTGCTAGTTGTAATGTGCATTTTCCATGCACGCAGTCCCCGTTCAGCTGCCATCAGATCCCAGATGCACTCGACCATTTAAAATTACCAAATGTATTCACAATTATTGTTCCTTGCAACTAATCGCGTCTTCCCTAAATGTTCTTTCGATTTCTCGTGACGTTTTTAAATTTTACGACGCTCATGTTCCCTACGCCTAACTTGCGTGAATAATGTCCATGCGGATTTTCCTGTGAATTTCTAAACAAATTGAATTAAATTTTAGTTCCACTTCATCTAAACAACTGATTTTACATAACCGAATATAAATTAAGAACTTTTGCACAACACTTCCGCGAAATTTCTCCAAAAATCTAACATAGCATCAAACGCGTGCGATCATCATCATGCTCGACCTAGTTCTGTCTGTAACACATTTTACATTGTTGGTCCACACAATCCAAGTGACTGTCTTCTTTCAAACACATGCGCATCACCATAAGAAATGTTCGAAAACGTTTACATTTTCACTGTTTTCGGGCGTCTTGCGTCTTACTATCTACTTCATAATTTTACTAACTTTTATTTTGTAATTGTCACGTTACCGAATTCCCTTTTCCTGTTTTCCTTTTTCAAAAAACCTTTATTTTTCGTCTTCTCAGCTCGTGATGACGTCATTTACATCTTCGGTCGCTCTTTCAATTTTTTCTTAATCCTCTATGCTATGAAACTCAATAATAATTTATTCTGAGCCCCACATAAATTCCCCCGCGCCGTGACTAATTTTGCCCTGATCTAAATATTTTTCTCTATAATTTCCGAAAGTTTGGCCAAAATCCATCCAGGCATTCACTGGATATTCAATAAAACCCGTCTTGTTGTATACTTCCAGAAGTACAACAATGGGTGCCATATTCTCAATCTTCGCCGTGTTATACATGCAATTTACACAATTTATGATATTTACGGAACCCGTGGCTCAAATAATGTGATTCTTGTTTTAAAATGTTCCTAAATTTGGGTTCTATTCACTGTTCATAACGCCTATTTCCGCCCTTTATGTTTTCTATTACTTTTCTAATCATTATTATTACGCGGCGCTGTTGTCTATTGTTTATTTCATTCTTAGTTCCTCTTTGCTTACATAAAAGTTCCGTGTTCCATGCATTCTTGCGGGCTAGTCTCACAAATCATTACATTTGGTATAAGAATCAAGATGGGTCTGAGATTAGGACACATACCACATAATTTCCAGCAAGCAAGCAGAAAAAACTAAATGAAAACTAAAATACATGTTTTACAAAATAAGAAAACCAATATACAAATACAAACAATGATGTGAGATCTTTCTGTAATCGAACCGAATACTCATTAACAAAGATGTTATAACAGGTAATGTGAGCAAAGAAAACATGGGACTACAAAGATTATTTAAGTAGGTATATCTTAATAATGTTGGAATAAGATAATTAAATCTTTGCTACAAGAATTCATGTTCAAAACTGAAGAGTTTCCTACTTTCATTAACACTTTTCACAAAAGTGTAAATCATTTTGGTCCTCATAACTTACATGTCACAAAGCAATAAGTTCCCATTTTCTTTTATAATGTTAATTTTCAATTTTTAAATTTTACTTATGTTCATTTCATTGGAAATTCAGTATATTCTCTGTATTTAGCCGATTTAGAAATGATAAACCTTGTTTTTGAATTAATTTATTAACATTAAAAAAATGTACTTACTTATTTTCTAGTTTTAATTTTCCTAATTGCAATAAATAAATTCTTTGTTTAAGTATTGGAAAATCTTGCTTACTTGATTTCATAGAGCAAAAATATTTATTATCTCAAATTCCTCCAACTCAATAAATAAATTTATTCTCAATTCCACTTAAGTATTTTAATCTATTTTCTAGAAACTTTTCATACACAAAAATCATACTTACAAAAATTATTAAAAATATTTTGAATGTTGGTTCTTCAATTTTGTTCAACATTTTTCATCTTTTTCACATTTTTGATAATGTATATCCAAATTAATACCATCAAATAGATTCTGTTGAATCCTTTTGCTTTTTTATGACTTTTATATGACTTTCACAATCCTAATGTTATTTACATTCAGAAAAGTATTAGTACTATAAGATATCTTCAAATTTGTAAAAGAAATTGTTGTTTTTTTATTTGGATCCACCCATAATAAACCTTGAAGAAAATTACTTAAAAATCGTTAATGCTGCAGTTAGGTATCGCTCCTGGTCTATTCTATCCAGTTGTTATTCGCTTCATTTTTGTACCACTAAAACAAATCTTATAAAATCATTTTGCGCAATGTGCCTAGCTAGACAGTAAGAAACCCAAATGGTGAGGATTTGTGCAGATATACTTGTATTAACTAGTAATGAAATTTCATTTCGCCACATCACAGAATTTTCCCTGGGATTTCATCTATCATTAACAGCGACAAGAATAATAGAATAATAGTATTAAATAATAATAATAATAATAATAATAATAATAATAATAATAATAATAATAATAATAATAATAATAATAATAATAATAATAATAATAATATTATCACACCCTTCTGTGATTTCATTACAGAGTTTATTCACCCAATTAGTGCAAGCTTCAACCTCGTCGGCAATATTGTTGTGTAAAACATTACCTTTCTTAATTGGTATATTCATTGCAAAAGAATTTAGTGTAATGATTTGTGAGGCTAGCCTGCAAGAATGCATAGAACACGGAAATTTTATGTAATCAAAGAGAAACTAAGAATGAAATAAACAATAGACAACAGCGCCGCGTAATCATAATTGTCAGGAAAGTAATAGAAAACGTAAAGGACGGAAATGGGCGTTATAAACAGTGAATAGAACCCAAATTCAGGAACATTTTAAAACAAAAATCACATTAGTCGAGCCACGGGTTCCGAAAATATCATAAATTGAGTAAATTGCATGTAAAACACGGCGAAGATTGAAAATATGGCACCCATTGTTGTACTTTTGTAAGTATATAACGAGACGGTTTTTATTGAATATTCAGAGAATGCCTGGATGGATTTTGGCCAAACTTTCCGAAATTATAGAGAAAAATATTTAGATCACGGCAAAATTAGTCACAGCACGGGGGAATTTCTGTGGGGCTCGTAATAAATTAATATTCAAGTTCATAGCATAGAGGATTAAGAAAGAATTGAAAGAGCGGCCTAAGAGGTAAATGACGTCATCACGAACTGAGAAGACGAAAATAATGGTTTTTGAAAAAAGGAAGACAGGAAAAGGGAATTTGGTAACGTGACAATTACCAAATAAAATTTAGTAAAATTATGAAGCCGATAGTAAGACGCAAGACGCCCGAAAACAGTGAAAACATGAACATTTTCGAACATTTCTTATAGTGATGGGCATGTGTTTGAAAGAAGACAGTCACAGTTTGAAAGAAGACCAACAATGTAAAATGTGTTACAGACAGATAACGAGTCTAGCGTTGATGGTGAACGCACGCGTTTGATGCTATGCTAGATTTTTGAGAAATTTCGCGAAATTATTTTGCAAAGGTTTTTTTAAATTCATATTCAGTTGTGTAAAATCAGTTATTTAGACGATGTGGAACTAAAATTTAATTCAATTTGTTTCGAAATTCACGGGAAAATTAGCATGGACATGATTCGCGCAAGTTAGGCGCGGGGAACATAAGCGTCGCAAAATTTAAATACCTACGTCGCGAGATAGCGAAAGAATATTTATGGAAGACGCGATTAGTTGCGAGGAACAATAGTTGTGAGTACGGTTGATAACTTTAAATGGATGAGTGCATCTGGGATCTGATGGCAGCTGAACGGGGACTGCGTGCATGGAGAATGCACATTACAACTAGCAACGGCGGGCGCTGACAGGGAGCGACATCGCTGCAAAAAAGGGAAGTGGCACGATTTGTGCAATTACTTTATTTTTCTTCCGTTCACGTGCAAGTCCAATGAAAAAGACTCTGTCGAAGACCAAGTCCTAATAATTCGATTAAGAATAGAATCATCAAAAAGGTCACGACAGAATGCGCATTCTTGTGTGTATGAGGTCTTGTATATTATATTTTATAGGTCTTATATTTTCAGTGTGCATGTTTGTATTTTTTTGTGTTGTTTATGTATTTTGTGTTGTTATGTTTCGCAAGTCGGAGGGGCACATTGTATTTATGTTTGGTATATGAGGAAAAGATCCGACATTAAATATATGAGCATCCCATATGGCTCATAATTGCCTTAGATCCATGTGTTGTTATTTAATAGTTGTGTAAAATTTGACCCAGGCACGAACTAAACGGGCCCTACCAGAAGTCCGTATGGAATGAGCGCACGGACCACGACCAGGTAGGATATAATAGTGATACGAGCCAGCAGAGGTACGGGCAACTGACAAGCGAAGGCATTGTGGCACCCAATTGTAAATTAGAGCTAGGGCAGGGCAAAAATAGTTCACGTGAAAGGTGAACAGAAAAAAGTATGAATAGTTAGGTTATTGTGCTCGCCGTGTGAGGGCGTAATTTACGAAGGTAGTCAAGGTAGTTAAGAGAATAAAGAGAACAGTCGCATTGGGGCCCAACGTGTTGGCATGAGTAAATATAGGAGAGAATAAGAGAAAAAGGAATCAGTTGCATTAGCATTAAAATTTTGAAAATATCCACAAAGAGTCTTGAAGTGGGGTGTGTGTTACAGCCTATTAAAGTAGCTCATTATAGTGTTATAGTAGCTCAATTCACGGGAAACTTTATGACTAAACAACTGCGCAGCTAATTTAACTCTCATCTTTTCTTTAGAATTTGGATCAAGATGACGATCACTAATTTTTAATGGATACACCTCACACATTTTCTGCTTTTTCTCATATTCTAAGAACTTTTTCAAAACATCAAATTTGACAATTTTGATTTGATTATCATCCTACCCTTTGAATTGAATGTCAAATTCACAGAAGTTATTTCTCAAAATCTTGAGAAGATGAGGTGGATCTGCAAAAACAAAAATTTTTTCATTCCCAATTTTGATAACTGGATCATCTCTTTCAGGAATCGTTTTGTGGCCAGTTCTTTAAGAGCTGAAACATTAGCTGATGCCAGATCAGAAACAATGGCCACAATTTTACACCCAATGCCCTGTAATTCAACCACAGTTTCTTTGACTGCATTTTCTAGATTTCCTTTTCTAATGGCTTGACCCAAATGGAAAGCAACAGGTTGCTTCCATTCAGATATATGATCATGCACCATGAAAACTAGAGAATGGTTAGCAAAAGAAGGATGGCGATTCCCTCCCAAATCTTGGTATCCCAAAATATGATCCTGATGTGTGGTCAAACATAATATAATCAAGATGTTTGGTCAAACTCATTTTATTTAATACAAGGACACATAATTTATCAATTTTTAATATGGTAGAGAGTTGCTTAACCATGCTATTACGCACAGTCTTGGAAATGCCCGTGGTTAAAGGAACACTGACGAATGCGGGTCAGAGTTTTGGACAATGGTAAGGTAAACACATGTCTGAGCTGCCGGTAGGCTTTAGCACTACTTCCCTAAATATTCAGACACAAAGCCTTAATACGGTCTGAATACTACCTACAATTAATGAGAATGGTGTAATTTAGTTGATGAGAGTGAAAAATTTTATTAGGCAAGTCAACAACATGGCTGTCCTCATGAGACACATTTCATGTCTGCAAAAAGGACATATCCAAGTGTTTTCTCGTCTTCCTCAAATATTTATCTTTAAAATATTTTGCTACCTAAAATTTTTTGTAATTGCGAGAGGAAATAATTTGTCCTTTATGATAACCCATTAATCTTTTCAAATTGTATTTTCTAGAGCCAAACTTAATTTTGGAAAGAGCCCCTCGCAGTGGTGTGTCAGGTGTACCCAAAGAAGATTGTACCTGATTATTATTGGTGCCATGACTTTCCTCTTCAAATGAGTCCATTTGTAAATGACCTTCTGCATCTTCCACCATAAGGTCACCTGGAAAAATTATAGCATCAATTGTATAGTAAAAGCCATTAGAAAAATTAATTTGATATATGAAATAAATTTGAAATGTTCAATGGGAATGGTATGTTGTTTGAAAATAAATTAAAGATAATTAAATAATAATTTACTTGAATGGGTACTCTCATATCGAGTTGAAAAGATTTTCGCAAATGCACCTGGACCACTTGGTGGATCTGCAATTAAGAAATGACACTTGTAAGTTTGATCCATTGATTTTGAATTATAAGTTTTGTTCAGTAGATATATTAGCATGGCAAGAAAGGTTAGCAATACTGTTGTAATAAGAAAGAAATGATACTTGTTTCTGAATTCTATTCACTAAAGTATTGTTGCCATTTTTTAAGAAAACTTACATATGATAAAAATTCTCCATTGTTGCAATTCTGTGTATTAATTTTTTTAAGAAGATGGTTGCAGTGGTATCTTACAGCACAGAACATAAATTGCAATTTTCTCCCTCTCTCCTTAATAGTATATTCTTCAATGAGCGTATAATGATGGCCATTATTCACGAGTTGATGTTTACGACACGAGCGACGTAGGAGCGAGTGTCGTAATTTCTACGAGTGAATAATGGCCATTATGCGCGAGTAGAAGACTATACTTTCTCTACGACCTGGAAATTTTTATGTTTTATTTGAAACTTATGAATACATTAACGAAATACATAAACCATGACCGTCTGCGACTGCTCTAACATCGTATATCGCAGGAGGCCATGCATAAACAATTAAACGAACATAATAACATTTTTAATGAAGCTTTAATGGAGTCTAAGAATTACCTACATCAAACAATTGTAACATAATAGTACAAATACAGTCATATTAACATACTATGTCTGAATTTATTTTGTAACAAAATTGATGGTGAAATTACTGCAGTTAGAAATATTTATCACTGATTGTGTTGACTCTTCAGCAAAATTGACATCAGTAGTAGTATGCGATGTTGTTGGTAAGGAATTTTGCATGCTTTAATTATGCTCTACAGATTTCAATATTTTGTTTGCAGTATTCACTTTTTTTGGTATAGAATCATCTATATAGCCTTCAGCTACCGACGTACTTTTCCAGCCGCCGTGTAGTTTGAGAGACGTGATATCTCCACCTGCATCAACTAATAAGGTGGCAGAAGATCTACGGAAACTATTGAGATATACAAAATTTCTCTTTCTACTTTAATATCTTGCAAAGATCTTAGCGTCCGGCTTGCTGGGTCAATGGGTCACGATATATTATAATCCTTATTACCTTCATAATGGATTATAGGATTCGCAGACTATACAGCGCTGCTGGGAATCTGAAATAGAATGATTCTAATTCCTAGTTCATTACTGTTTGGATTGACTAAATGAAAGATCACTTTCTTTTCTAAAGAACAAAATTTAACAAAGTTTATTGTTACCTTTTTGCAAACAATATAGTGAATTTAATAAATGATTTTGATGTTAGGCCTTTGATCAAGATATCTTTGAATTTAGAGTTTTATACCGCGGTTAACTTATCTATTCTTCGTTGATGTCCCTCGAAGACTTCTCAGTCGAAATATCTTGCGAGCTTGCCGTAGTCCAAAGTTCCAAGAAATCCTCTTCTGCTCCTATCCAAGATGGTGTCAAACTATCAAAATTATCAGTCCCGATTACGTCCTATGACATAGTCCCGAAACCTATAACTCGATTACCACTCCCGACAAAGTCCCAATTTATGCGTCAATATTACTTCCACATGCAATATCTGCAATATCATTTACTGTCCTTAAACTTTCACGATCTGAAAAACCCGACTCTGACTATCTGCATTACACTCGCTCCCTCTCACAACCTACGATCCGTTCAGACACGCGATGCCGGTCAGAATGAAATCTTCCTGCATGATTCACCCCTCGAAGCTTCGTATTAAACTCCCTTCTTTTTTTTCATAACATTTGACCGTCCTTCTCTCACCCAGCCAATCCATGCGTTCGTTATATTTTGGTGTAGCTGACCTTTCGATCGTCTAAACTTCTTAATGCATATTCCACCATATAGTCTTCAAATAAATGTTAGTTTATTTTCATGTGACATATCGGTATGTCACAGCTTCCCCTCTCCAAGCGTCATTTGGTTTGCTACAACCTAACTAAATGATAAGACTAAAACTGAACACTTTCTTCTTGCTTCTTCACACTAAACGACATTAACACTTTACACTTTGCACTGCACTAGGTCTTGTTTCTTGCTGCCTTTAAACTATTTACATTTTCCTTTCGGAATGTGCTAACAATAACCATTTCACCAGGTATTCTAATAACCGTTTCTGCCTAATATTTGCTCCCCATTAACTTCATTGAATACACACATACACATTAAATTAAACTCCCTACACATACTGACAAAATACACATAATAACAAAACAATAACAAAAGAAAAACTATTACTCCTAATATTTACAACTATTTACAAATCTCTGTCATGACCAGAATATGTAATCATGCGTGTCGTCCCTCATATACGGCTTCATGTTCCTGTAGTTATATGTTCCCATTTGTCGTCCGTTTTCATCATTCAAAATCGCAGCATTCTTGCTTAATACTTTACAAATTCGGTACGGACCTTTATACAACGGGAAACATTTATAAAATAGCTTCTTATCCGCTGACGACACTTGAGGTACTCTAATTAACACTTCATCACCCTCCTTATACTCGCCTCGAAAGCATTGCTTCTGTTTTAGCTTTCTTTTGGCTGCTGCCTCCCTCAAATTGTCATAAATTATTCGCGTATCTCTCACATCATCTGGGATCCCACTTATTTCTGGAGGTATCCTAATCCTTCGGAACGGATAATTTTTTTCTTTCCTACCCATGTGGACCTCTATAGGCGTGCTTCGCGTGCTCCCATGCGGAACATTATTCAAAACGTAGTTCAATACTGGAACGGCCTCCATCCATCGGTTATGGCTTTCCGAAATGTAGACTCTAAATAAGCGCGAGATCTTCTTCATAATTCTTTCGCTGGGGTTAGCTTGAGGATTTCATACCGTCGTGTAACATATTTGGATACCAATTCTTCCCATGTCTTGTTCCCATTTTCCACTAGTAAATTGCGTCCCCAGATCACTAATATTATTTAATCCAAAGGCCATCCTCTGAAAACTATACGTATTGCCTTCAAATGAAAAACTGACAAATTTTTGCGATTCTGGGTGTAGTCCAATTTGCCAGTACGACGCAGTAAAATCCAGTCCCGTGAATATCCGAGCTCCTTTTACCTTCCACATCATTTCATCTAATTTCGGCGGTTTTTCATGACGAGCGATGGTCTTGCTATTGAGTTTCCTAGCATCCACACAAAATCTGATCTTATTGTCTTTCTTACGAACTATCACTATTGGGCTTACATACGGTGTCATCGATTTTTTTATTATACCATCCTCAAGCATCGTGTTTATTTGTTTACGTACTTCACTTTTATATACATGGGGGATTGGATATTGTTTCAGATTAAAAGGTTCCTCATCCATCAATTCAATTTTAAATTGATATCCCTTTACCGGCTCCCTTGAACTTCCAAAAACATCTTTATATTCATTGACTAACATTTCAATTGCTTCACTAGCATCTATTCCGTTTTCGTCGACAGCGCCCTCTGCTGCCGCGTGGATCTGGTCCCTGGTCTCTTCAATTTGTTCCGCAATATCGCAAATACACATATCTTCGCCCTCCTGGTCTTTGATCCCTAAACAATGTTGTTGCCCTTTGTCACCTCGTAACAATATACTCCTGTTACCTATGTCGACCTTGGCGTCATACATTTTTAGGCCATCAATCCCCAAAATAATTGGACGAATCAAATTCTTCACTACAATTGCCGGAAACTGAATTGTCATCCCTTGGACTTCCACTTCCACCCAAATTTGCCGACTTCTCGTTTCGATGCGCCTTCCATTAGCTGTCCGAATATCCAAACTCCTTGTGGGTAGCTCATCAATTTTATTTCCCTTTTTCTTTAACTGCTCATATAATTTTTCCGACACTGCACAAACATTAGCACCTGTGTCAATTAAAATGTCTACAGGTATATTCCGAAATATCCCCTTCAAAATTAAACACGTGCTATTCTCCGCCCGTTCGTCCGTATCTTCCCTTAATAAATCTTCCGCCGATACTTCAATGCTATTCAACTCCTTAAGAACCATCACGCCCTCATTATCATCGTTCGAAGTATCCCGCCCACATACTTCGAACACTGGGAGTTTTCCTGTTCAATCGCATTAATTTCCACATGTTCCCGTTTATTGTCCTCTTTGAACCTCCGCGGATACCCGTTTCCTGTCTTTTTATTTTCCATTTTAGTACTATTTCCCCTGTCATCCTTTCTTTCTGAGCTATAATTTCCTTGGCGGTTGTAATTATTCATTGTTTTTCCCGTTCCATTGTTATTCTCGTTCCTGCTTTCATTATATTGATACCCGTTACTACGATCATAATCACTATTCAATGTCTGGTCGAATCGACTTAAACGTTCGACCAGATCCTCAGAATCAATAGGCATGGAGTTCCACAATAAATTTTGGATATTTACAGGCAACTGACGAATAATAATTCTAATTAATTCATTGCTATCCATTCTGTCTTCGCATGCCTTGAATGCTGCTATTTTACGTGTTGCGAAGTCACACATATTCTCGGCTCCACCCTTCTTATACCTTTCACTCATTAATTTGTATTTTAGATCAAACTTGTGGCTTTCGTTCCAATATCTTTTTAAGAATTTATCCTTCCATTCCTTATAATTAGTCGGTTCCGGTACTAAAGAGGTCAACCAATGATGTGCCTTGGACGACATGGCTTGTTCTACTATATGCAATTTTAATCTTTCGGGGATATTATTTATCATAAAATAATTCTCTAATTTTGAAATAAACGACCACGGTTGTTCTTTCATATCACCATGAAATTTTAGGTGGCTTGGTATTACAAGCGCCGATGCATTCATTGCTATATTTCCCTGCGAACGTATGAATTCGTTTTCTAACTGTTCAATCTTGTCCTTAATGTCCGACATATATTTCCCAGATTCAGATTCTTGTACCATTTTAATATTTCTAAGTCCCTCCTGTATTCGTTTTTCTAATTTACTATCCGAATTAACTAATTTAGATTCTATGTTTTCAATTTTTTCGCCATGTTGAAGCGACATTGCGTTTAAGTTATCTACACGCGATTCGACGATTGTCAACTTTTCGCATTGTTGGTCATGTAAATGTCCCAATGTCACAACACTCTCCTGTAAATTATTAACTTTGGAATTCATTTTGTCGCCAGATTCTTTTAATTCTCTGCATTTGGTCGACTTGATTATTAAAAGACTCAATTTTACAATGAATAATATTGAATTCAGCCGATGTATCCACCCGTAATTGCACTATTTCCTCGTGTATTTCCTGACGAAAATTCTTCAATTCTAATGACATTTTCGATGTCATTCCTTCCAATTTAGCGTTATTTTTTTCAAATTTAGCATTCATATCTGAAGTAATTCCCTCTAATTTAGTATTATTATGCTCAAGTTTTGCGTTCATTTCTGCTAACATCTATATATTTAAAAAAATAAGGTATTCTGCCATGGCTTCGTTTAGAGCTTCTACTGAACCAATTGTAGTATTTTTTCCTTTAAATGAAAGAATGTGATCCCTAGATGTGTTATCAGATATTGTTTGTGTTGATTCACCAACATTTACGGTGTAAATTAATTAATTAAATCATTCTTTAACACTACGCTTATCAGTAGTCAATTGTTTTCTTCCAAAGTGTGGCTGTTTCAAAATCAATTATATGAAACGCTAGATGTGGGTCCACGCTTCTTCACGGTAGCGCTGCTTGATGTTTTGTTTTGATTGTTGAGATTTGTTTACAATTCGTCACGGTTTTGTTTCAGTGGAATAATTGCATTGTGGCTTTGACAGTTTGCATGTATTTGCTTTTGTGATGTATTTTATAGAGAACATTCGGACAGTGGGTTTTGCTCGGTTGTACTGAAGTAGTGAAGTTGTTCACAGGTTATGTCGAATTCCGAATCGTTGTCCACGCGCCCCCAAAGAAGCAAAGGTACATGAACTGGTCGCAGAGAATGTAGCGCAGAAAATGTCAGTTTTGTTCTGCTTTGTACTTCCCATGCGAGAGAAATTCTTCAAACGTGTTTACTTTGTGTTGCTTAAATAGGAAAGTAAGTTTACCTTCGAGCAATATGCCAGAAGTAATCAAATTTATTTACAGATGATGACACATCAAAAATCTTTAGAAATAATATCCGTCAGTATAATAGTGCTCTTTCTTTTGTGTCATTTCGTGTATTATTGGAATATGCAGGCCATTTTGCATTGCCACCTGGTCATGGACCATACGTGTTCAAAATTTTGGGAACTACACATCACAGAATATCTTCATTATAACCCGAAGATCCAAACAATGCAATATATTGTGAACATTAGTCTGGGCACAGTATTTTACATTTATCTAAGATCTCACCGTCAAATTTTGACGGGTTCTCACTAGTTTTAAGAATTAAATTATTAGGGTCCACATTTCCTAACGGTGCAGCCATTATTTCCTTTTCTTGTGGTTCAATCTCAATAATTTCACGCGAGATTTCTCCCTCGGGGTTAGTATTAGTAGACGCCATATCATCTACATTAACATTCTCCATACGCAATTTTTTGCTCCTAGTATCCATTTTGAATTCTAATACAAATTAAAATCTCTCTGTTAAATTATTTTAAAATCACACCAATGAAATGGTCTTGGCTCTTTCTTATAATTAACAATTAATTTCAAATGTCAATCCATAAATTTCAGATTCCCTTTGGATCACTTTATTATAATTTATAAGACTAATTTTATCCGTGTCACCAATTGTTATAAATTATAACAAATTATGCATCACGTTGGCGCGCCATTTTGAGATATACAAAATTTCTCTTTCTACTTTAATATCTTGCAAAGATCTTAGCGTCCGGCTTGCTGGGTCAATGGGTCACGATATATTATAATCCTTATTACCTTCATAATGGATTATAGGATCCGCAGACTATACAGCGCTGCTGGGAATCTGAAATAGAATGATTCTAATTCCTAGTTCATTACTGTTTGGATTGACTAAATGAAAGATCACTTTCTTTTCTAAAGAACAAAATTTAACAAAGTTTATTGTTACCTTTTTGCAAACAATATAGTGAATTTAATAAATGATTTTGATGTTAGGCCTTTGATCAAGATATCTTTGAATTTAGAGTTTTATACCGCGGTTAACTTATCTATTCTTCGTTGATGTCCCTCGAAGACTTCTCAGTCGAAATATCTTGCGAGCTTGCCGTAGTCCAAAGTTCCAAGAAATCCTCTTCTGCTCCTATCCAAGATGGTGTCAAACTATCAAAATTATCAGTCCCGATTACGTCCTATGACATAGTCCCGAAACCTATAACTCGATTACCACTCCCGACAAAGTCCCAATTTATGCGTCAATATTACTTCCACATGCAATATCTGCAATATCATTTACTGTCCTTAAACTTTCACGATCTGAAAAACCCGACTCTGACTATCTGCATTACACTCGCTCCCTCTCACAACCTACGATCCGTTCAGACACGCGATGCCGGTCAGAATGAAATCTTCCTGCATGATTCACCCCTCGAAGCTTCGTATTAAACTCCCTTCTTTTTTTCATAACATTTGACCGTCCTTCTCTCACCCAGCCAATCCATGCGTTCGTTATATTTTGGTGTAGCTGACCTTTCGATCGTCTAAACTTCTTAATGCATATTCCACCATATAGTCTTCAAATAAATGTTAGTTTATTTTCATGTGACATATCGGTATGTCACACTATGACCAGTATATAAATTTGCATTCGGTAACTTTAAGTATGTAGCTATTTGTTTCCCCTTAAGTCCAAATTTATTAACACCAATTTTCTGCATCGTGCACTTCCCGTGTTGATAGTTCAAAAAAAGTGAAGGTTTGCACATTTGCCGGGCGAAGGTCAGTATATTTCTTACATATTTTATAAAAGTTACCAGTAACAGTAAATTTTCTCACAGTTTTTGTTTTCGAATTGGGTATTGTTACCAAATAGGCTGTTTGAAGATCTTGAATGTCGTCCATTTTCATGGAGTACATCTCATTACTTCGACAAGCACCCATAATTCCCATTATTAGGGCTACCTGAATAAGTGCAAAGGATTCATTAGTTAATACACTAAAAAATTTAATCATGACTGCAAAATATTTAAATTGATTACCTTTGTTGCAAGGTAAACATCGTCTGGAGCTTCTGTGATGAATTTATTTACCTCATCTGCAGTAAACGTTTTAGATTTTTTAACGTTATAACCTTCTGATTTTCTTTTCAGAAAAGCACCCAATTTGGGATAAGTGTCTATTTTAACTTCATCGTGTATGTATACTGTGCTTCTTAGCATGGAGTATATTTTCCATAAACTAGAGGGCTTGTACTGTTCAGATAGTTTAGTGAAGTAAGCTAAAAAAACGTTCTCGCTAAAAGAATTTACCTTATTAGTCTTTCGCCACTCCATGAATGATGAATATGATTGCTCATAATACTTCCTTGATTTTTGAGGTAGCAACTGTAGAGTTGTGGAATTTGCAATTTCTTCAATTTCAGGAGGCGTACAAATTTCATTGTCGCTATCGCTGCTTTCTAGATTCATTTTATGTTGATTTATCAATTTCAAACGTAACAAAAAGCACTAGTGCAACAAGAGACAATGCAATATCACTACTAATGCAGTTGAAAAGAAGCGCGAATCGCAAAGAGAAAGCAATTCTGCCCGAGGATTCCGAAAATTCGAGGATTGTGATTGGTCGACAGGCCGTGGATAATAACTGGGAATCCACGGCCATTGAGGAATGGATGTCATTCTTCGCTTAAGAACACACCAAGAATGCGTACATTATTTAATGGTCGTAGAGAAAATAATTTTATTTCATGACTTGAAAACTTACTTTTGGAAGGAACAGTCCCAGCCACTAAGCGGACAAGAAACTGTTCTTTGTGTCTTCGGTTGTAGTCACTCTCTTGAAAATGATGAGAGCACAACGTGACCCTTTCCCAATTATCATTAGGCCATTCTGATATTGGTGGAAGATGCAGAAATGACAGCCAGTTATTAGTAACGGTGCTGGTTGAAACTTTTTGTGGTATGCGGAGGAAACGAAGTCCCCTTCCAGATATGAATTGGGGACCATGACCACACACATAACAAGTATTTCTGCAAAAGAAAATTTATATTAATGTTTTGTAATGAATTTACAATTCATGACATGAAACAAAATCCTTCAAGTTTTTGCATCAATGAATTCAACCTAAATATTAATTCACATATTTCATGTTAACAACTCCATTCATACATACTATAGGTTTTAATTTTGAAATATATTGTAAAATTATTGGAATGTAGTGGATATCAAGCAATTTGAAATGTATTATTATATGAAATGGGTGTCGTATTTCAGAATGTTCTACATTCTAAACAATTTAGTTTATTAATATTTATATATAACTTCCACATATTAGAGCTACGAATTATAGTTACTATAAAATATTTACGATAAAACGTGCATTCCTTACATTTTAAAAAAATGTAATGGGGCTAAGACATGCATTCATAACGGTAAATTATGTTACTTTCGTCTTTTCAGTAATAACAATTTTTGTCACACTAATATTTGAAAACATACTTAATGCCTTCGACATTTTTTGGCTTCTGTACGAAGCGGAACAGAAAACATCACCTTTTCTTTGGAAAACACTCTTTTTCGGCACCCTTTTTTTCCAAAATGTCTGCAGGGCCCGTCTCAAACTCAAAGGGTACGATGGAAGGGATACGAGTATTGGCTGTGATTGGCTGAATTTTCGAAACATTGTTAATCATTCGTAAATTTTCGCTCCTTCTCGAATGTTCGCGGATAGTCCCCGAGTGACGTCAGATATCACATGACAAAAATAACGCTGGTGCAGCCATCTAGAGTACGTCACTGCAACTACTTGGACCTCTCGTAGCGCGACAAAACCTCCCATTTACGTGATGCCCCACTGCTTGTGGTGTTGCGGTGAAGACAGGGTGCAGGTCAGGTGCTGGTTTATAAAATGAACCAACCGTAATACTTTCTGGAAACAGGTCAACGAAAGAACGTGTTAACACCTACTTTCTATGTTATTTATTGTAAAAGTTTTCTATTTTTGTGATCAGTGTAGAATACGGCTTGTGTTGGTTGGAACATGTCAGTAACTTGCTTTTTTAATTTGTATTAAAGGTTCATGTCAAAAACTTCAAAAGTAATAGTTTGCTTTTTTATTTGTGGGCGTAGGGATGTCGTGTTAAAACGGTTGTAGATTAGGGAAATAGGTGTGGTAGTTGACAAAAGTTTGTAAAAAGAATTGCTTTGAAACTATTGATTTTATGAAGCAGGTAATTATGTTAATGTGTCTGGTTACTTTACATGGTTTCATTTAAATGAAGTTTGCCTCATTTGTCACCTGTTGTCAAATTGTAGATCTAATTAGTAAATTTAAGTAAATTTTAGATTTTCATATCTTGTTATTGATGGACCTTTATGTACATAGATGGGTTCTCATGATATATTTTATAGCTTGTGTCTAAATGATTAAATGGTTGAATATTATTACATTTTGATTAACTTTCAATCACGCTTCTCTGATTTTTATCCAAATTAGCTCTATTATAAAAAACATTTGTTTGCTGGTAAATGTTTAGTATGATGTAATGGAAATGTGTGTGGTACAAACACTTCAGCGTAGGACCCTGGGCTAGCATGGTAGGATTTTAAGGTGGCTTAAAGTGATAAGTGCGAGCAGCAGCACTGCAGGAACAGATTATCAGCTGAGTGCATTCATATGAGACTGGTGTGTCTCAGCTTGATGGTGGTGTTTTTCCCGATTCTTAAAACTACTGTATTCGGAAAATGCTTTGCATTGCATTTTCAGAATAATAGTATGGAAATGGAAAAATAAAATTACTGTATAACAAGTTGATTTATTTGCCTTTTACATCTGTATTTGAACCAAACAAAATTACTAATTAAAAAATGCAGACACACTTGTGTCAAAAATATTTTAAAATGAAATAATACTTATGTTGGACAGTAGCAATAATATAATTGTAATAAAACTTAAAGGACGTAGTGCTTTAAATATAACGTTGCTATAAATATAACATTGAAGAAATAGAAAGAAACACGTATGTGTACACAAATATTTGTATCGAAAATGTAACAATACGAAAGTGAAAAATTTGCTTCAACACTGCCATCTAGAAGTGCAATGCCCAATGTCTATTAATGGCACACAGCAGTTTGGAGGATTATCCTTCTGTCGTGAGATATTGTAAGGAAAATCCATCCTGTTCAGGCATGGTGCAAGGGAATTGCCCTCAAGAGAGGGCATACCTTAAGGGCTGAAGAGATAATTGTGGCTGAATATTCAGCAAATTATAGCTTGTCGTATAATTGCTCTCTTTTAGTGGATGTGCTCTATTGAATCTTAAATATTTTTCTGCTGTAACATATGCTTCTAAATTGTTTCAGTGATATTGTATTATGGCTGAACCTATCTTGTGTGTGAGTTGGAACAACTATGCCAATGAACTGGCTACAGTATGTAAATCGTTATTGGAGAAAGATTTTTTGGTGGATTGCACAATAGCTGCTGAAGGGCAAAGTCTAAAAGCTCATAGACTTATTTTGTCTGCATGTAGTCCATACTTTTGTGTGAGTTGTATTTTATTAAGTCAAAATTACACATTATTTTTTTTTCCATTGTGATATGTTTATTACATATTTTTTATTACTTTGTATTGAGTTTGGAAATTCTCCAGTATGTTATATTATGTGATCTTTGAAACTATTGCTGTAATAGGAGCATAAGTTTCTGTTTGATTTACAATATAATTTAATTTACTTCACATCAGAAAGCCACAGGAAGGATGGAGAATAGGTAATCATTCCTATGTTGCTGTTTTTTTGCATAAGAAATGTGTGTGAACTTTCACGTTAGTCAGACTTATGGCAATTTTGATTAGGTTTTAATCCAGGGCTCTTCAACCATTATTAATTTTCTTTTTGGTGAAACACTAACAGAGTGCATTGATTTATTAATATTAAATAACATGATTTTTATGTGATACAAATATATCATAATTATATTACAGTAACTGTAAGGATTACTTAATATTATTGGACCATTTTTGAACATGTTATATTTTGTTTTCCACATTGCAATGTTAGTGAATAACACAAAACACAGTCATTACTTTCTTGAATTTAATTGGACATGTCACTATTTCTTTGCTACTAAATTATCAGTTTTAGCTTTAATGTTGGAAGGAGAAATTGGAAGACATTTCTCTAATTAACTATTGGAAAGTCTAACTATTGAATATCTTGAAGTTTTAACTTAATTCATCCTAGAGGAAAATTCTTTTATACCAAATACTCATTTAAGAAACCCCACAATGAGCCTGTCTGTGCACCTGTGTGTATATACACTGCATCCATTTCCTTCAGACACTTGTGGAATTTCCTATGGTGCAGGCTAGCAAAACTCAAGCTATAGGCCACAATGTAGTTAAAAGGAGTATTTGCTTGTGGTCTACCAAAAATGAAGGCACAGGCCATGGGTTGATGGCCACTGGTTTGTGGTTTTTTGCCTTTGATTAGCCTTCTGGCTCCAATGGTCCGTGCATGAGCAGCACATTTTGGACCTTTGAAAAATGTTTTATTATTAAGACGCAACGCCATAAATAGACATCAGATGTTTAGGGAAATGCCTATTTTTTTCTAGAGAACTTATTTTTAGGCTGATAATATATGTGCACGAATCATGACAAATGATGACATATGACGGAATTTTATAATGCTTATTTTAGCATAAATACCTTTTTTAGGACTTTTTTTGCTGTTTATTTATTATATTTATGTACATTGCTAAGATATCGGAAAATCGGCGTTGGTCCAACATGACCATTCATTACGAAACCTTCAATTCACGTCTTGAAATTTAAAATTAAGAGAGAATTCCTCAAAGTATACCAACTGATTTTTCTCCATTTCCCTATTTCACAAATACTAGCCATGATCTGAGAACATGGACGATTGACAATACAGTGAGGGAACCGAAATTTTAAGTGGAAATAAATATAAATTCCCAGAAGGTTTCAGTGGTGCTAGTGTTGGATTGCTAAAATATATGCCCGTCACATCGTTCAGATATCCTTCTCTGCATTCAAACTGATTTTGTCTCCCAGTCGTCGCAAATTTGAATTTGTGATCCTTGAAAAGTTATTGGTAATATGTAAATATTACTGGTTAATGGAAACTATTAAGAATAAAATGTAGAAGAGTTGAAAATATGTAAATCTAGTTTTACATTAAAATATATGAACTGGTTTTGTGCATTTAAGTTTACAAAATAATATATACAAAAATTACAATTTTCCATTTTATTGTGTATGTAACTTATGACAGTGCCTTTTCCCTCCTTATTCTTGACATTTTCAGTGCCTTTTTAGACACCTAAAAGACGATTTATTAGTGCCTAAACATCCAATGTCTAGTCATAAACATCTGCATGTAAAGTTTTTCTCATTAACTCCCACCACCCACCTCTCACCAAGAAGAAAAAAAGAAACAGATGTTTATTTCAGTTGCTACTTCACATACAATATTCTCAGCTATCGCTTCTTCAGATAAGGTTGCATTTACTTCAACCATACATTCACTTCACGTTGATTTAGGCCCATCCAATTTCTAAAGCCGTGGTTGTTAATGTTTTAGATTTTGCTGACACCGAAATATATAATTTAAAATTTCACAGAACACCAACATTACTGACACAAGAAGGTTCTAAAGGAATTGCACTCAATTTTCCTTGATTGAGGTTAAAAATTAAATTATGATAATTTCATAAAGTGTTTTATTTAATTGTAAATTTATCAACGCAAATGCCATTACATAAATTAAAGAACTTTTGTACTAACTGTAATGAATATAGATCATGACTATGCATGTGTAATAGCAAAACAACTGAGAGAAATAAAATGATAAAAGCGTTTTTAATAATTCTTTTAGAAATCAAATTAATCAGTGAATTAGTTATAAACAGTCTGCTGAGCTAGTGTTGAGTAAACAGATCAACTAAGTACAAAATTATTTTCAGTAATGTTTGTCAAACTGACAAAGGTGAGGTATTGATGAGTAATAAAATAATGAGTTCTACAATCAAATTCCTGGAATAATTGTACATATCTGACCTTAAACATATTAAAGTAAGGTATGAACATATCCAAAGCCAAGGAGCTTTGTATTGACGGTGACCACTTTTTGGCAAACGTGAAAAATCAGGGAATTTGTAGAATTGTTAAAATTTAAGGAAAATTTTGAGAGGGTTATATAACTGTATTCCTTAAAAAAATTAGTAAAACATTTGCTCTATTTTTATTTGGTAAGAAAATATTGTTAATTTGTATTTTTTCACGGCAAAAGAAGAGCTGATCGGTAAATGTCAGGGTATCTGTAATATTTTCTTTAAGTAGTGTGAAATTACAAAACTTATCAGGAAAAAATAAAAGAATGCACTGGAAAACTGGGAAAAGTTAGAAATGTATTCCAGGAAAATGAATAGCCACTGATGATGCCATTTAAAACCTTTAACATAAAAATAATATAATGGAGTATTGTACCATATTTTAATGTGGTTAGTTTTGACATTCTTGACGTGTCATTGCAATTATGAGTGTACATTGTGTTAGGTACATTTTTTTGTTTTTGCTATGTTAGAAAAAAAATTATATTGAACATTTTAAATCCTTTTAATTAAATAATTTCTGAATGCATATCACATTTGGGAGAAGAAAATTAGTTCAGAGTTTACTAGGGAATTATATATTGTTACAAATGTTAGTGGAGATCTCAATATTCCTGTTTGTCTTCTGATATAGCCTAATATTTTCAAAGATTCATTGATAATATACCAGTTAAAATTTAGATATTTATCTATTATTACTCCCAAATATCTTTATAATACGAGACTGTTACAATGATGATACCAACGATAAATAGATGAAGTTAATGCCATTTAAGTTTACATTACAATCGTTTATTTTGTATTTTTTGATAATTGTTAGCATGGCACACGCATTGGCATCAGTTTCCTCCAAATAAAAAGATTTAAAGCTTTCACCATACAAATTTACGATATCATTACTCAAGATCACTAAGAAGTCTTCATAATCCATCTCGTTTGGTGAACCATGGAGAGATATTTTGCTACTTACTCAGTTCCAGAAATGTTTCTTGTTAGAAGTTATCAATTGTTGTAGTATTGCTTTTTTTTTGATTGCCTGTCTATCATAAAAAAATGTTTACGCTGGGCAAATGCAAGCGAATTTAGAAAATTTCAATTAATCTGACAGATTTCAGCTCTTTTTATATATGTAATGAGCTCTTTGTTTTTGTAAAAAAAAAAAGGTCTAGATTAAAGTTGTTTGATTGTTTAACTAAATATTTTTTCAGCAATGTCTCTAAAAAATTTCTTATTTCTTTAATAATAGAGTAAAACACAAGCAATCAATCCCATGAAAATTTGAAATAATAGAATCAGAATTAGCATTGGCAAAAAATTCATGAGTATGTAAGGAAGTTTAAGAAAGGTTCATGGTCAGTTACTGAAAAGTTTGTTATGGATAGAGGAGGATCAACAAGGTTAGGATTTACATGGAATAAGATGTCCCTAAATATGTTCTTATATATGTATATGCTAATAATGTACAAAATATTGAGTAACAATTGAATAAAAAGATGAAAACTGTGAAAATCCATTATCAAATGTTTAAGTTACCTAGAAATGTTAAAGAACTTAATTTGAATGTTAGCTAGAACAAAGATTAATTAAGTCCTAAAATTAACTGAACATTACTGTTTTGCTGAAAGTAAGTTCCTTAATCAGTTTCTGATAGGATTTACAAAGCAGTGGGTTAGAAATTAATGCTTTAATTATTCAAATATGAAACTGCCATGTAATCTCATAATTTTGCTTTGTGCTGGCTAAAATGCTTCTCAACATTGGAAGGAGTGATGGAGTCCATCTGGAACCTTGCAATATATTGTAGTCTTAAATTGATATCTTTTTCTAAACATGATTGACCACTTTAAATTGCACAAGAAGTTACACAAATAATCTTTCAAGAATAATTTTGAAAGACTATTACCATGTATGGAACCTAGTACAAGTAAAATGTAGAAATATGAAGAGTTATGTGATTTTTCCTTGAATATGTGGAAATATGGACAATTACGAATTATCAAATAAGTTTCATTCTTCAAAACTCTTGATTTGTAAATGAATTCAATGTGAAAAGGTTTAATTGTAGCTAATGAACAAATAAGCATGTAATTTCTAGGTATCAAATTTGTAGGATTTTAAAAAGTCCTTGTAAATTTTTTGAAAAAACAGTTTAGCCCATATTAAGTTTTTATAATTTTTTAAATTTGTGTATCAGTCTGAATGATAATTATAATAAATAACATTTGAATTACCAACTTTATTTGGTGTTTTTACTTCCGAACTTTAGCAGAGTTGTTCTTAAAAATGCACATGAAATTTAAGAATAGTAATTCAATAACATCATAACCTTATGGTGGGAACATGCCGCCCCAGATGCAGGCATTACTAAAACGCATCAATGAATCACTTTTTAATCATGGAATTCAGAAAGTTTCTTGTTTTTCCCTGCATGTTCTTATTAAAATAGACTTCAAAATATGTAATTATAAACTTTACTAACTTTGACAAAAAACAATGGTTTTCTTATCTTTTGGCATAATCATTGTCAGACTGTCTATAGGTAACCAACATAAACATCTTTTCAAGTATTTAATATCAAAATCTGTAAAACTCTTGACAGAAAATTATTTCAAAAGGATGTATAAAGCAATTGAATAAAACAATTTGCTCGAGAAACAGATTTATAAGTAGAAGCAGAGATATCAAAACCTACAGCCGTGGGAATATCTGCCTGTGAGGCATCGCTGTTGTCAATAAATAATAGTTTACATGAAAAGGTTGCGTACCACAACTGCAAAGAGCTTCTCCCCTTTAAGATTATATGTGTTCTGAAGCACATGAGGAGGGTAAAGAGGCTTGGCATACTTATGCTGCTGCTCCAGTGATAATAGAAACTTTGTTTGCCTATAATGCCTATAGTAGATGTTCCTGCGAGAGTGTTATATATTCCCATGAAAATTAGCACCTGAACAAAAAATTAACTTTAAAATGTGCTGTTGCAATGGGCAACCATGTATAATCCTAAAATATCTAATGTGAAGGACTTCCTATTGTCTCTCAACACACATTTAAAATGAGAAAAGTTTTGCTCAACACATGAAATCAATAGCCCATACTTCTTACATGCCACTGCACTATGTCTTCAAAGTAATCCCCCAGATATTTCTTCTCCTAAAAGAATTCCATTTCTTTTTTCCATCTTTGCAAAACCAGGACTACATTAAATTTTTGAGAGCTTTGACTAGAACATCACCTGCAGTTCATGGTACATCTATGAAATGTGTTTAATCAATTAAGATTGGTAGAATAAATTCTACAATGACAATCTTAGACAATATTATGAGAAGTATCATTTTGTATTTAAAGACTGTCATGTAATTTGAAGTGAGAAATTTAATTTTTGTTTAATCCATGATATATAGAAAATCATATCTGGTATACAACATTTTGTGAATTTGTTCATATATCAGGTATAAAAAAAGTGTAATATATTTTGTAAATTAATAAAAATTAATTAAATTTTTGATAATCGTACTTTGAAAGTCGTTATAAAAAAGTGTTCAAATTTACAAAATCAACAGTTATGAGCATGAAAAATATTGGCAATAATTATTACAATTTTAAATACAAAAATGGAAAAATTATGAATACCTGTATACCTCCTCTTACGGTTTGGACTTCTAACAAAATTATAGCTTCTAAGACTATATTACTAAGCTATATTAGTATCACATATCTTACACTGCCTCTAATTTAATGTTCTTCACATAGTTGAAAAATGTTTGCAAATTTGAAAAATAATTTACTTAGGATGTGTGCAGCATGGAGCACTTACTCTCTCAGTTCAGCCAACAATCTGTTAGCATTGTGTGCATAATCTTACATTAGAGCACACTAAGTGCGATGCAACTCGTAGAGTTAAATGAAAATTAAACATACAGGTGGGTTAAACTTGTATTGTGCAAAGGAAAGACTTCAGAAGTTTCTAGCCGTTTTTAAATAAACCAAAATGAAATAAAATATTTTCTTGTTTCTTTAATTATTTTTATTATTAGTATTTATTCATTATGGCAGGAGGTGTAACTGATAGTCCATAACTGGTTCCCTGAAGTTCAGACCTTTATTTTACCTAAAATAGCCCCCCCCCCCTTTTTTTTCCTTCTAAAATATGCATGCCTGAAGGCATTTTTTCTGGCCGAAGTAGGGGTGCGAAAAATAATGTAAACAAAGAAAAATCACATTTAAAAGGAATTGTAAAAAAAATGATTAAAACGAATGACTTTTTTATTGAACTAAAATTCAGATTAGCACTTGCGAAAAGGAAACAATCTTTCTTTGTAATATTTGTTCAACATGACCACCCGGTAAGGTGGGTAGAAAACAGAATTATAATTTTTGTTCTTCGCACTTGTGTAATTACCATCATTGATTGAGAAGGGTATATCATATACAGAGTGCTCTCTCCTCAAAAATAGGAGGAGATTCCTCATGAGTAGAGCCCAGAAATTCAGGCATTAATTTTACCTACGATAAGCAGGCAGAAGGCAGTTATTTTCACTAAATTAGGATTTTAGAAAGCCATTTACTCTAGCTAATATAGGAGTTCAAAAAAGCATGAAAACAATGAAAAATCACATTTAAAAGGATTTATTGTAAAAAATTAATAATTAAAATAAATCACATTTTTATTCTTAACTCTTAAAATTTACATTAGCACTTGTAAGGAAACAATCTTTTATTTGTAATCTTGATTCTGATTCCACATAGCTATCCTATATGATGGCTACTAATTTGTTTTACTCAAGACACTGTCTCTTCAAATGCTATTGTGGACTTAGTTTTGAATTTTGAAATGGCATAAGTGAAAACATAATTATATTTTTCGTTCTTCGCACTTGCGTAATTGCCAGCTCTTGGAAGCTATTGAACGTAGAGAGCTATACTCAAAAGTAGGATCAGGGTGGCCAGCGAACTTGGAATCATCGAAAACCGTGAATTTGAAAAAGCCTGGAAGAACCGAAAAAAAAACGGGAATTTGATTTGTAAACCTGGATTTTTCGTTATTTCCAGATTTTCCCCAACAGTTAACACTTATTCACATGCGTCATCGTATTCAGTAAAGTGCAGAATTCAACTCAGTACATGATAATGACAAGTGTTAAAATCGAAGTATATATGAAAATAATCACGTGTTTGCTTGAGAATCGTGAAGTTCTTGATTCACACATAACACAACTTCAAAAACTGCCGCTTGTGTAGGTGCAACATGGGTAGAGTACCTAGCACCCCATAGCATCTATATGCCTGTGGGTTGCACGTGCGTGGACGAGATATTTGCGGAACAAATGTCTCACCGGGAACTCAATAGCTGACTTCCGATTAGTGTCGCGCGTCTTCTTTGATGAATGACATCGGTGGTACCACTTTGCTGTTTTTCCGATCGAAACGAACCATGTTATCGCGCCCATAATAAAGGGAATTTTAACTTATTTTGTAGAAGAGCGCAGTCGAAGCTATCTTTGCTGTGAGTGACAGTGTCCGAATTGACAGGGAGCACGAAGAAAATGAACATGCGGAGATCTTGACAGGGTTGCCCGCCAGGAAATACGAGTAGATCCTCTGCATTGTTCCCACGGCAGCGCAGGTAATAATGTGATATCAAGTTAAAATGTTGGTACAAATTTATGGTACTCTATTTTTTCAATTTTTCTTCATGTAAAGTATTAGAAATAATGCAAATATTATCCAAATCCAATAAATTCAAACGAAGCGCCTGTGGTGCATACCAGTGCTTATTTTGATATCCAGGAGCAGAAGTTATTTCAAACTTTCACATATGAAACACCATAGTCAACGATCAAAATGTCTTGAAGTGAAGAAGTAATTTGTTCGAAGTTAATTTTATTACCTTCCATTAATCTACTTTCTTTTATAAGAATAGAAATAGCTTTCAAAAACCTCTTCAAATTATGTTCACGAAGAGTAGGAAATTCGAAACGCGCGACGTTTGATGCCAAATTACTCCTATTTCCTAAAAATTCAACATGACCTTATTCGAAGATCTGTTTTTGGTGAACATCTTTCATTAACACAAAAATTGTATATTCACAACTAAAGTTGTAAGAAGACGCAGAAAAAATTTTATTTTCGAAAAGTCGAGCATATCAACCAACTTATGGCCTGCACCAGTCTCATGCGCTCTTTAAGCTATCTAAAGTCCAAATTTAATGAAAAAAAAAGTACTATTTTTTTAAAGATGTCGAAAATATGTCGATGTTTGACACAAAATTTCGAAAAAATACTATTATTTTCGAAAAATTGAACATGACATTATTTTAAGATCTCTTTTTGATGAATACATTTCACTAAAGAAAAACCCCTCATAATGGTAGTTTTAGGAAGACGGCTAAAAAATTGTTGTTTTTGCTATTTTCAAAATTAGAATTTTCAACGAACATGAGACCTGCACCATTCTCTTAAACGGCCTTCACACTATCCAGCAACTAAAATTTAATCAAAAACATTGGAGCCATTTTTTGAAAATTTTGAAAATGTCCGATGGGCTTCATGTAAAGTACCCCCAAAATTAAAATATCGGTTTCGAATTTAAAGGGATTGATACAACGCCAGATCGATGAAGGAATATCAATTTTGAAGAAAATTGCCCGAACGGTTTAGCCGTTAGCGTTGTTCACTGTCAGACGGACGTTTTGCCGTCAAACGAGTTTTCGTTATGAAGGACCCACAAAACACGTATTCTGACTCCACCACGTATTAAAGGATTTTTTATAAATTTAGCAACGGGATTTATCCACTTTTCGTTACCAGGGCCCGGCAATAAGTTTTTCTGCCGAGAATTCGCCACTTTACCCGCAGCATTGCATACCTTTCTCTCTACTGCGTAAGCGGTAGAAGGTAAAAGTGTGTTGTAATGTGCGAAAATGAACTTTTCTTACATTTATATTCTTTTATAAAATTTATATTCTCAGACCTGGAAAACCGGGAGAAAAATCTTGAATTTCAACATGCCAGATCGCTGGTCACCCTGAGGATGGAATTCTTCATGAGTGAACAAAGCCTGCCGGCATTAATGAAAACCTCAAAAATCTTGTCTGGTATAACTTCCTTTTTCATTTCAATTTTTAGAATAGCCTCTGCATTCACACGAAGATAAAATACAACCATGCCTTCTTGTTGTTCAGGCTTGCAGGTAACTTAATCAAAATCGGAACCAGGAGAAGAAAAAAGCAAAATAATGATGTGAAAGGCAAAAATAGGACAAAATGGCAAAATTAGGCATCAGAAGCTAAAAAAGGCAAAATGAAAATCTATTAAAACAACTTCAGAAGTACAATTAAGGGATTCTTATTATGAAAAGTCGTAAAAGAGTAACTAGTAATAAAAAGGCATGTTTGCCAAACTTCTGGGCTCTTCTCATGAGGGAACAAAGCATGTCTACGTCGATGAAGAAAGATAAAGAAAAGGGAAAAAATCATGGTAGGTGTTATCTTTCATGATGTCGTTCAGGCTTGCAGGTATGTTACCAGCATGATTGAGATCTGTCGGGAGCAACAATGCAAAATTTTGATGAAAAATTAAAAAAAAATATGCATTAAAAGCTACAATAGGCAAAAAAACAAACAAAAAACAAATTAAAATCTATTAAAACAACTCTGGAAGTACAGTTAAGTGATTCCTATTGTTGATTCATCATGATTCTCCATATTCATTGTTCATATCTGATTTAATTTCAAAACATTCTGTAAAATTCATCAGGACTTGTCCAAGATGCTTAAAGAGGTTTCACACTATCTGTGTCCACACATTAGGTTGGCAGATTATTTCACTGGTTCACCACTATTCACTAAAAAGTGCTCTAGGAAATTCATCTTAGCTTTCTCCTTTGATGTCTTGCTGAGAGTCCTCTCAGTCGATCACCTCGAGTCCTCATAAACAACTCTTCAGCTCTTCAACTGGAATATTCCCTCCAAAATTTTAAAGGTTTCCAGAAGGTCTATTAGTGCTCTTCTCTGTTCCAAGGTTTCTAATTTTAATTTCTGCAATCTCTCATAATAGTATAAATATCCTAACTCTTGGGGAGGGCTTTATTACTCTCCTCTGTATTTGTTTCAATAGTTTGATGTCCTTTTTATTCTGTGGAGACCAAGTCACTCTTATCTACTCCATTATGATACATTCCTTATGTTTCTCTTCAAGCTAGCATCCATTGTGGCAAAGGCCTCCATCATCAAGTAGTTAGCAGCATTATCTTTTCTGATGACTAATGCCACTTGCTGTACTCATTGATTTGATATTATGTCCCCTCATTTACTTATGGCAACCTAGTGTTTCCCTCCCCTTCAAGATCTTGCATTGGGCTCCATTTAGTGGTAATAATCATTCTTCTGACCACTTTTCTACTGTCCTTGTGTAGTTGTTTTTATGATATAATGGGATTAGCAAGTATCGGTCAAATTATTCCCATTCAACTTTAGATCGTTCCCAAAACACTAATTAATTTATTTTTTATTTGGAAAACCTATAACAGTTATGGTTTGTAAAAACAGTCTAGAAAATGATAAATGGAAATTACGACAAAATTTATAATGTGAAACAACCTTGATCTTGTTGAATTTACATTGCTTGAATGTGTGCTTATATTTCATTGTGCCTGTTCTTTGAGTTTCAGAGAAGAAATGCTCATCTTCATAATTCTTTTTAAATTTTTTTATTAACAGATGCTGTTTAGTGGGGAAAGAGACAAGCATCCAATTGTGATTCTCAAAGATACGTTGTTTGATACACTTAAGAAAGTGATTGATTTTGTATACTATGGGAAAGCAGAGATACCAGCAAACCAGTTGACAGCATTTTTGGAACTAGCAGTGTCTCTGCAGATTAAAGGCCTAAATAATTCTCTCCAAAAAGATGTAGGTGAATAATCAATTGCTGTATAATGGCTTATATTCAAAATTTTCAATAAATGTTGCTTTTGCATATTTTAGGGACAAACTAATATCCGTGGTAATGTTAACGAAAACGTCTGTCATAATGCATCCAGTGTTAATCAAGATATCCCTGATGTTGAAAGCTCCTGCCAAAACTGTGAACCCAGCTCTTCAAATTCCTCTCAGCAGAAACATTACCACCATTTGCACCCAGACACTATACAGAGAGACTCGCCTGTTTTGTTCGATGAATGTAGAAAATCTAGCGAGATGTTGCCTCTACTGGATCCTCTGGATGGTCCTCTGCATGATCATTATCCTGAGAACCATAAGGATTCTGGGGTCTCTATACCCACAGAACTAAGTGTGAAACATGAACCATTACATTCTGAAATTGAAATTATAGAGATAAAAAATGATACAGAGGGTGAACGGCTGGATGAAGCCTCCTGTAAGAATTTTGGGAGTGAAACAAATGAAAGACCTGTTCCAGCATTTGAGCAGAATTTGGACCAATATTCATGTAAGTGAACTTCACATTTTCAATCTATATACATTATGCTTAGGAAAGTTGACAGATTTTTATTGTTTTATGTCACCTTTGACACATTCTTGAAAATATAGCTTAGTAGAGAATAACCTTCTAAGAGTGCTGAGTCAAATTTAAAATGAAGAGTATAGAATATTGTAGATAATGGTTTAAGGCTAAATGTACCGACACTAGTTCCATTTGCCGCCACCACGTGGCAGCACCAAAATAAGCAAAATTTACTAGACCGATAACGTCTGAACAAATTGTCCGAGTTTTGATCTGTAAACGGCTTTGGACTCCTTTTTAAAATAGAATTCACGCTACGATGCCGTTTTTTCAAAAATATTTCCAAAAAAAATTTAAAATGATTTCTCATAGTTCCGAGAATAAATTAAAAAATGTGGGCTTATAGCGCGATGACGACGTGCTTCCTGAATCCAACGCCGTGTCAATCATGCAAATCGGATGAATAGGAGCGGCGTAAAGTGAAATTTCGGAAAAAGTACCTGATCCCCCCAGTTGCGTCACCCGAACCTCGACGCGGCCGAACGGCCAAACCCGGCGGCTTGCGGCTCGGGAGGAGGCATTGCTCTCAGGCAGGCAAGCCGGGCAGTCGCTTTCTGGTTTCGTCCCTTTCAATCTCAATATATTTTTCTCCACTTATCAAACTAGTGATGCTGTAACACAACCAAACGGTCTCATATCATTTGTAATAGTTGTATAAAACTGTATATCTTGTTCACATATTTCCGTCTTCATACCATCAAAAAGTTATTTGAGGCACTACTCAAAATATCAATTCCGATTTGGAAACTGATTTCAAAAAGAAAATTGAACTAATTGTGTAGATACCACCAATATTCCATGTCCTCACATCTTATTTTACATACATTTTACTTCTAAGATCTTCCGTTATCATTCCACTACCAGAAAGAATCAGCCGAAATTACGCACGAGCTCTTTTTTCCTGCGACTCGATTTTTGATCTCAAAACGGCGTTTGTCTCCTTGATAGACTTCACCTGATGAATCTGTTTTCCCAAGTAAAATTTTAAAACTGTTTTCGTACTTTCGGACAAAATTGAAGAAGTGGTAAAATAGCGCGCAGGCGAGATGCATCCTGAATCCAACACTGTAACAAACATTAAAATCTAATATTAAGAATCGTGACATGTCCCAGCTTACTTAGTAAGTTATGTTGATATAAAATGATTCTGTTATATTTGTATAAACTTGATGATTGGAATAAGTAATTCCCGGCGCGTCATTTTGATACAAACTACGTAAATGATAATATAAAAGGATGTAGTGTAAATCATTGTATTGTGACATATATATGTATTTTTTAATGCATTAAATTGTCATGAAAGCAATACAACTTTAACCCTTACACAGGAACACCACACTAGAAGAGGAATATCCGTCTATGAGGGGGATAAATTATGTTTTGTTATACAGTTCGGCAACTTTTACATTTCTACATTAAGATACTATTTTTCTAAACATCGTACAACCCTGCTGAGTTCTCTGACTTTTATCCTTTGCTTTCTTAGCAGAGAAATATAATATTTGAAAAGAACGAAACATTAAGACTTTTTTATTATTATTAGTATTATTATTGCTATTAATAATAATAATAATAATAATAATAATAATAATAATAATAATAATAATAATAATAATAATAATAATAATAATAATAATAATAATAATAATAATAATAATAATAATCACGCGAATGGAGAGGAATCGAAGGTAAATTGTATATACTCGTACTATATAATCCTTCGAATCTTCATTTCGATGACTGAGTTTCCAAGCTTTATAACAATTGTGAGACTCCATCTTTATATTTCACGGTGAAAATCTTGCAATATCTCTACAGGTCTGATTCAGTTTGCCCATTGTGAAACCATGGAGGAGGTTGTTACTCTGTGAGAACCTCTAGGCACCGGGCGGGCGTTCTTTCAGCGCCCGCCGCGAAGGGCTAGGCTAAAGTGGCCGTGGGGGAGGGGTTCCGGAATTTCCTAATCCGATATGGCACTGGGACAGTGGTTCTCAAATATCGTTGCGAATGCTAACTCCAAGTTCACTGATTGGCTGGCTTACTCGGTGCTCTTCTCCGCTTAATTGTACTTAATTCTGAATTATGTAATAATGATAGCTAAATATATTATTAATATAAAATTTAAATATTCTATGAACTTTCATTTAAAGAAAACAACATTTATGTCAACTGGTAAAAAAGGAAGCCTGAACATCAAGGGAGAAGTGATATACATGGCAGGCGAAGTTAAATACTTATGAATTACAATAACAAATTCTGGATACTGTACAGAAGAACTAAAGAGAGGAATAATTTTAGAAAAAGCAGCGGAAAGAAAATTACACAAATTCATAAAATATGCAGGCATATCAAGCGATTGATTTCTAAAATTTTAGGTCCCGGAACGCTCTTAAAATGATTTATTAATTTAATATAAATAATTATATATTTATAATATAATGTAATAATTATCAGCGAGATACAGGAACGCCGTTCCGTCGTGTTCCGTCAAAAATCAAGCCTTGCGTAAGACCAAAATCCAAATAATCGAGAAAATGGTATTTCTAATCCTGTTGTGTGGGTGTAAACGCTGAACATTGAGATAGGCCAAAAAAAGGAAGATGCGTTTGAAGTATGAACACGGAAGAAAATATTAAACGTACAATGGGAGGGCAAAAAGATAAATGCCGAAATTTTGAAAAGAAAACAGAACTTTCTCTAAAAGCCAAAGCCAAAAAATGGAAAATAAAATATTTTTGACATACTATGAGTCGAACAAAATCTCTAGAAAAGTATATTATGCCGTGAATGATAGTATGAAGCGGAAGAAAAGGGTGTAAGTGGCACAATTGAATAACTAATACACAATATCACAAACAAAAGGAAAAAGGCAGTTCGAGTCCGAATGAGCAATGAACATATTGCTAGCATCCTATTGCTGTGTATATCCAGATAGGTCTAACAAGGGATGCCTTGCGATCTATGTTCTAGTACTATTTCTCTGCGCGTTCAGACACCGCGAAGAATTGGAACCTCCAGATGAAAGGAGAGATGCTCACAGCCGCTGCTTGACCGGGACTGGAGCCGACAAATGGACATCATCGCACTGAACAGTCTTTCATGCGTACATTCTGCCATTATTAGGGAAGAACTCGCTGAATTATCGGCGCGTCCCCTCCCAGTTTCGGATAGCAAGAAAAGCGAAGGAATGATGCTCAAGTAATACAAATGCAAATATCAATGTTCAAAATTAAAACATCTTTAAAAACCTGGTTTAGAAACATCGATCAAGTTCGTGCGGAAGATAATTTGTTTTGACAGTGGCCGTGATTGTTAATTTATAATTACGATTTAGACAAAACGGCAAAAGAAAGTAAAAAGAATAACAGCGAAACTAAGCCTGAAAACTATCGCCCAGGGTCATCTTATGGAGTCACAACTTCCTCAAATGGGTACAGGAAAGTGGGCGAGAGAGCTTGCGTTGGCCGCCTCTCTGCGTACGGTACGACATACGTAGGAAATGCCAGAAAAATGGGGTCATTTCTTGGGCTGAAGATAGTCTACTGGATGAGGATGTTACAATCACCGTTCGCTTTATTTGAACACATGTATTGACAGTGGTATAATGCAATATTATTTCATATTTTAATTTTTTTATAAAATTGTGATTATCGGTTCTTTTCATTCACAACAACTCATCAAGCACATCGAAAATAAACATCAGGTTTCATAAATGTTTCATTTTTTTACGAAATATGTTCATGTGTCTATACAAAATCTATGTTTTGAAAATATCAACATCAATGTTGCATCCCTGTTCTCGACACCTAGATGAGGATCGCCGATTTAATACGTTTGCATTCTGATTCCCTAATATGAGGTTTATCAGTGACTGGTATGCTACGTTTTACGAGTAGTTCATAAATCTTATAAATTGAATTGCTACCCGATCAAATGTTACTGATAAGCGTGTACGATGTTTAGAAAAATAGTCTCTTAATGTAGAAATGTAAAAGTTGCCGAACTGTATAACAAAACATAATTTATCCCCCTCATAGACGGATATTCCTCTTCTAGTGTGGTGTTCCTGTGTAAGGGTTAAAGTTGTATTGCTGCGCGCTATTTTACCACTTCTTCAATTTTGTCCGAAAGTACGAAAACAGTTTTAAAATTTTACTTGGGAAAACAGATTCATCAGGTGAAGTCTATCAAGGAGACAAACGCCGTTTTGAGATCAAAAATCGAGTCGCAGGAAAAAAGAGCTCGTGCGTAATTTCGGCTGATTCTTTCTGGTAGTGGAATGATAACGGAAGATCTTAGAAGTAAAATGTATGTAAAATAAGATGTGAGGACATGGAATATTGGTGGTATCTACACAATTAGTTCAATTTTCTTTTTGAAATCAGTTTCCAAATCGGAATTGATATTTTGAGTAGTGCCTCAAATAACTTTTTGATGGTATGAAGACGGAAATATGTGAACAAGATATACAGTTTTATACAACTATTACAAATGATATGAGACCGTTTGGTTGTGTTACAGCATCACTAGTTTGATAAGTGGAGAAAAATATATTGAGATTGAAAGGGACGAAACCAGAAAGCGACTGCCCGGCTTGCCTGCCTGAGAGCAATGCCTCCTCCCGAGCCGCAAGCCGCCGGGTTTGGCCGTTCGGCCGCGTCGAGGTTCGGGTGACGCAACTGGGGGGATCAGGTACTTTTTCCGAAATTTCACTTTACGCCGCTCCTATTCATCCGATTTGCATGATTGACACGGCGTTGGATTCAGGAAGCACGTCGTCATCGCGCTATAAGCCCACATTTTTTAATTTATTCTCGGAACTATGAGAAATCATTTTAAATTTTTTTTGGAAATATTTTTGAAAAAACGGCATCGTAGCGTGAATTCTATTTTAAAAAGGAGTCCAATGCCGTTTACAGATCGAAAATCGGACAATTTGTTCAGACGTTATCGATGTAGTAAATTCCGTGTGATAGTGCTGCGATCTATTGATTTTTCCTATAAGTATTTTTCGGTGCATTTAGCCTTAAAGAAAACAGCTGCAAATGCAATCTGCAACTCACATTATGCTGTAGCTCACGTTACTATTGTGGATAATTGCAAAACAGCGTGTCCTTAAAATCTAGTTTTCGGATCTCAGGAGGTAGCTAGAGTTGTTTTGTCGGTCAAAAGTGTTTTTGTTAATTTGTTTAGTTAGCTTTGTTAAAATGTATGCTCATGATCAGTATGTTTTATGTGTGGAGTTTGGAAAAATATGTAATATGAAACAGGAAGTTGTAAATATCTAATGAAAATGTTTAGAAAAAAGATTATGATATGCTGTGGCGAATCCAGAGGGTGGGGGTGGGGGTCTTACCCCCACCCTCAAAAGGCCTAAGTTTTTTGTTTGTTACCTTCCTTTGTCAAAATTGATTTAAATGTTTATTTATAATAGAATTATTTATATAATAGCAAATATGTTTATTATTAGCTGGATCCACCCCTGATGATTGATAATATCAAAATACTTTTTCCTTTTATTTACAAAGAAGAAAAATAAATTTACACAATTTGAAATTACATTAATAAAATATTTATTAAACTAATTATAAAAATAAATATTGCTTGCCTTATCGGCTTGAATGTTTTTAGGTTCAAGAGTAATAATAGAACTCGCGCAAATGTAATGATAGCACTCGCTTCTCTGTATTTTCGAATTTGAATATCTGGCTTGGTTTGATAATTCTGATGCAGCTTTAACAATATTTGTATAAATCAGGCCAACGTTTAAATATTTATCTTTGTTGTAATAAACTATTATGGAATATATATTTAAATACAGAATAAAGCCGGCGGCGCTAGCCGAATGCGTTTACTACGCTCCGTGAAGTCACGAAGGTTAAGCGCATTCGAGACTCGCGGGTTCGTGGTTGGGTGACCGGCCAGGAACCCCGGGATCTAACGTCGTCGAGCCCCTGGCCGAAGGGAAAAAATGCACTTACTGACTGCGACGTGACGAGACTTGACAAATATTAAAAAGCACATTAATGGAGGATTACTCCCCAGTGCAAAGCGCTCAACGCCCCTTAAGGGGCTTGGAGACGTGTTGCGTCAAGGTGTAGACGCAACAAATTAAAAAAAAATATTTAATAGATTTTAGTCATTTGTGCTCATTGGTACTCTCGAATTTCCTATTCGATAGTCGTACATGGTTGAATAACTACGAAGTTTTAAAAATTGTTTATTTCATAAATGGCAGGAGCAATTAAATCGTGTATAGAGTAAAAATTAGTATCAAATATCTGTAAACTATGTTTTTAGTTTTATGTGATTGTGTCGGTTCTCTGTATTTTCGAATTTGAATATCTGGCATGGTTCTAGTTCGATTTTCTTCGAACTCTAGTTCGATTTTCAACAATATTTATTACATTGCCACGTTTATAAATTTATCTTTGATGTAATATATTAAAAAATGAATAAATAAAATTAAAACGGAATGTGTATTGAAATACATATAATGTTATAGTTGTTAGTATCCATTGGTATTCTCCAATTTCCTATTAGATTGTCGTACGTGGTTGCATAACTATGACGTTATTTAACATTATTTATTTCATAAATAGCTGGAGCAAATAATTTCTGTTTAGAGTAATAAATTAGTATCAAGTGTGTTTTAAATTATATTTGTTTTATTTGATTGTGCTCGTTTGTTCTCTCTATATTCGATTATTTTTTATGTTCGGTTTTGCGTCATGCCTGCGGACATTGACATTGATGATTTTCGACCGAAAATACATGATAAATAATTCTTATTTGTGGCAATTTATTCGCAATTAAATAGCAATAAATGATTTGATGGTTTCCGTTGAACTACGACTCGAATTTAACTTACGTGTGTGCTGGCGCCCCGTCTAACCAGCACACACCCGTTTTCTCCACGAAAATACGTGGCAATTAATTCCGAATTGTGGCAATTAATTGTCAATTAACAATAAATGATTTAATGGTTTCCGTTGAGCTCCGACTCGAATTTAACTTATGTGTGTGCTGGCGTCGCGTCAACACACTCGTTTTCTGCAGGAAAATACGTGGCAATTAATTCCAAATTTGTGGCAATTAATTAGCAATAAATGATTTGACATGTTTCGTAGTGGTGTGCTGACTTGGCTTTTCCAGCTTGACGCACCTGTGCGTCCGTCCGTCTCGGTGCGTGCGTCCGACTCTGTGCGTCCCTGTCTCCGTGTGTCCGTCTGTCAGTCTGTCCGGTCCGTCTGTGTGTCCGATCCGTCTGTGTCGTCTGTCTCGGTCCGTCTTTCCGGCCGTCTGTTTCCGTCCACCTGTCCGACCGTGTTTCTGTCCACTTGTCCGACCGTCAGATAAGATGTTTTTTTATTTTTTTTACTTAGTTGTGTAACTTCTAATAAGGATCATTTTACCAGCATATTGAACATTAGAACCTTGGTGAAAAGGTCATCATTGTACATTACTTGCATTCTAAAATGCTAACACTTTACCAACAGATGTGCAATAAACGCGTAGCAGAAATACCAACTATTACAAATTGCTCATAATAATTTTGGAGTTTGCCCGTTACAGTATTATTGTCCAAGTTAGAACCATTATGGTGTCTTATTATTTTAATTTAAAACACTTTTACTGGTTGTAAACATTCTTAAACCATTTTGAGTCCCACAAACATCTGAAGGATCTGTTTAGTAAAAAGTGCTCTCCGGTAAAATTAAGCAAAATGCTTTCTTCCGTGATTTTTGCCTAAAATAACCTCATGATTTCAACTCCCTGAGCCATCCTACCTGCTGCAGTTGAAAAACTTTTTTTTTTGTAAAATTGACGATTGTTGGTAGGTAATTCCATCTGCTTTCTGTCTTTCATTGTCATCGTCAGTCACTTTCTTGCAAGGTATCGTGGTAAATTCTGTAGAGGACAGGAAGCTTGAAACACAAGTCCATTATCACTGGGGATATATTTGTAGCATCCACATCAAATCTGCCTTCTAGCGTAGATCTGATACAACCTACACGTTTGTTTCAGCGTCATTCAATTCCTCATTTTCTTCAGCATCATGAATAAAATTTGCATTCTTAAAACAGTTAATAACAGTTTCCTCTTAAGTTACTGTGTTCCTACATAAATCCATCTAACACTGGAATAGATTTAGCGATCTCAGGAGCGCTGTTGCACCATCCGTGTTCACAACTACTGCTTATAAAACCAGCCTTGTATATCTTTTGAGCATATAGATATCTTCCTGTTGGGTTGAGTGACGCTGGTAATGTCGGGTGGAAACGAACACGAGATGCTTGCAGGAATTACATAGATGGGATTTGCATATTATTCATACAAATGTCTTAAGTAATTTTGAAATCTGAGAAATCTAGGATGTGTTTTCTCAGAATGTTATGCCTTATCTCGGACGGGAAGACACATTTGCAAAATGTATGCAACGAACTGTATGAAAATGACTGCGTTTGAGTGAGTCTGACTGCAGAGCGGAAATAACACACGGTGCCCGGCTTTTATCGTAATCACATAGAGGACATCGAAAATACGACTGGTACAGCTGATATGGTAGGGAAATCATGCGTGTCTGGGATTTTGGTGTAAAAGAACCAAAACATGGAATGGAAAATCTCTGTATTGAGAAGACGTGACCCGGGATACGAAATACCGCAGTGCTCGCTCACCTTTTGCGCTGACAGAAATGCACACCTCGCGGATACACTGTTGTATCACAGTTACAAAACTTGTAATATACGCGTGTAGACACGCGGCTTTTTCGATACACGCACTCGCTGAAATTCTGGTTTGTTACTGGTTCTGAAGTTCTTGTGGGTTTCGTAAAAGCAGGTAGTGTCATATGTTTCTGCGAAGGGTACGGATATGATTCGTGATACGCATCGCCCAAGGGACGTCAGAG
The DNA here is from genome assembly GCA_011170035.1 of Teleogryllus occipitalis. NCBI lineage: Eukaryota > Metazoa > Arthropoda > Insecta > Orthoptera > Gryllidae > Teleogryllus > Teleogryllus occipitalis. The sequence continues at coordinate 1,814,875 of BLKR01000005.1, read as the reverse complement.
TCCCGTGAGTACAATAAAAGTACGATAACCAAGAAACCATGTGTAATGGTTCCTACTTCCTTCCTTCCTCCCTCCCTCTGCTATCCTGCCTATCCTTGCAATATTTTGTATCGTACTTGATTGAACCTGTCGTTTGCCCCTTTTTTGCTAGCTAGTTTTTACAAAATTTCTTATAACCTGCAGCCGTAGATAAGGTGGTGGTCCAATACAGGAATCCAAGCGAGGTGACTGGATTGTGCGTGCCAGGGTATTACAACAAATAACGACGCATACTATCGATTGGTAAAAAACGAACAAAATTTTTGTTCGTTCGTTTATTACTGCTAATAACTCACCGTCTTTCCCTCCACACTGATACCTAGTAATCCTATGACATAGACATATAAAAAAACAACAACAAAGAAACTCATTCACACATAATAATAACAAAATAACATGAAATCTCACTCATACATCGAATGCGCATTCCCTGATTTTCTTTTGACCATTTCCTAATTTAATTTTGATAAACAAAACTTCGTCTTCAACAATTCCTTTCAGCTCCGGAATGCGTCTTCGGATGAAGCGTCTGCAAAGAAAGTCATACACACACACGCGCGCGCGCGCGTGTCACTTCCCTGTTTTGCGGCTCAGCTCTCGTGACAATGACGTCTGGTGGCCGCCGCCTGGTCCCTTCCGATGTGCGGTCGCCGTCCACTCCTGCTCGCGGTCGCCTTCGGAAACCGATTACCACGAACCGCTATTGTCCGCATAAATGATACTACTTAGCTGCTAGTCCGTCACCGTTTGATGAAATTTCATGCATTCGTTGCGTATTGTTCGGCAAAACGAAACAAAACAAAAACCAACTAATTTTCGCGTTATAGCAAAAGTAGTTTTTTCGAAATTACTACCGTTTACATCATTCGCATTCAAAATGAACGTCCAATTGTTCTGATTTCAGCATCTATTTTTGTACATCTTATAACGAAATGTTCGTCGCGCTGAATTTCCTTACAATAAATAATCACATCTGATTGTCCGTAATAACAAAAAAAACAACAAAAAATCTACTTGAAACAAAAATATTTACTCCCGAATTTTTGCTAACACTCCAGAATCCCAATAATTATTGCAACTTTACTCCCTATTCGAAATGTACTTTTGAAAGAAATTTTACTACGCGCCAATTCCGCGCACACGAACCTTCATCCCCGGTATCCACGACACATCTCAGCTCACATCGAAATTTTTTCAGCAACTTACATTGTTACAAAAATGCTACTCGAACAAAATAGTTGCCACTCGCTTGCTTTTTAATCTGCAGTTAATTCCGCTGATTTTCTTCTCTTCGTAACATGGCGTCATTTGTTTATACTTTTAGTTCATTGCAAATTTCCAAATATTATGTTATAGTTTTGCTTCCGCACATGCGACAAAGTTCACACTAATTTTGTCGTCTTCCCCGTGTTTTAATCTATTGTTCCCCATGTTTCAGCCAAATCGGTTTGTGCGTTTTGTTATAATACTTAAAAAACCATGTTTACAATCTTTCTTTTCTAGCTCAACTATGGCCATATTCTGCTCGTTACATTAAAAAAATTCCAATTCTATTTTAATTTATATCTTCCGGATGCGTTGACCGAAATCGATGCCGTTTGTTTTATTTAATTCCATAATTTCTGTTCTACCGGACGATTATGTTCAATTTTCACAAATTTCACGCGCTCTAATTCTTTATTTTAATTTTGACTTGTAAAGTGTTTTCTGTCGGCACCGTTGTAATCGATACACAAGTTTATTCCTTGTCACATTTTTGTAAAGTTGCATCTGGGGGTTTTGTCTCGAAATGATAGATCATTACACATGTGATCATTGAAAAGTGATGCCATATTTGAAATCAGCACACATAACTCTATTCCAAACGATTATTAGGTATTCTGACGAAAAAACACTATTGACCTGTGTTATCTCTTGATATAGACCTGTTGTTATCTTCTGTGGCTCAATTCATTTTAAGTGGTCCAACACTGGTCTCTCAACCATCTCGAAAATAATTCATATTTTGTACATAAATTTCCTTATATTTTGGCTGTTCAAACACTTTTTAATTTTTGTTCATTGTTCCTGCTTTACAAATGGCGGCCATTTTTGTTTTACACCGTGTGCCATTTTTCGCGTTTGTAGACATTTACTCTTTTCTAAATTACTCAGCTCTAGGTTGTTCGAGCATTCTAGAATATAAGGCATTAGATTCAGTATACTCTGGCCTACAAATTGAAGTATTATTTACCTGCCTTCTATTTTAGGTTCACTGTAAACGGAGTCGACTGTATTTGCAACCACATCTATGGAACGGGAATGAAAGAAATTCGGTTTTCAGGGACTAATTTCGGAATAGAATCACAGCCATAATTTTTTGTGTGCTTTTACACATTAAAGTATAGTTACTTTTTGTAAAATATCATTGCCAAATAATGTACCACTTGAAAATAACATCCTCTTAAAAATTGGAATTTTGGATTTTTTCCGAAAATTTCGACTGTAATCTCTGTTGGGGGAATCAGGTAAAAATCTGAAAATTGCACACATGCTAGATCGCTATGATACCAAACTTCACTAAAATGTCAACTTTTAGATTTAACTCGAAATATTTTTTTAAAAAATTGAAAACTTGCACAAAAAAGGCTTCATTTCCACATTGAGGATACATTGTGCCAAGTAGCAATCATATTATTTTGAAGATATTTTAAACTAAAATTTACATGTATTAGAAATAACTAATTATACTTTATTATTAATGAACATAAGTGGCATAATTACATATACTAATACATTTGAATATTACGTATACTTTACTTTAAAACAAACTTAGAACTTGGCGTCCACGTTTGTAATTGAAAATATGGTGATCTTGATTTCAAAGGCTAAACGAACTAATACAAAAATTGTTTATAAAATATAACAAATAAATTCAACTTTTTGTTTATATTTTCGCGTTTAAATGTCTTTCTGCTTATTTCTGAACGTTTCTTTAGAGATACGAACTGCCGCTTAGTACTCCTTAGATGCAATGATCGCATCGTGAATTTTAGAATAATATATTGGACACAATGATTTCCCTGGTATAAGATTGTCCGAATTTTTTTTATTCTTGCAGTAATGTCGGAAGTTTTGACGGAAAGGGAAGATTGCAACGAAACCACTAACTCACTCGCCTGTGCGATCTTGAAAGCGTGTTAAATGATCGCCCCATCGCGTTGGTTCTGTCAGATACACGAACGAGGTTGTTGATATTCTAAGAAATGATAAGAGGTGCAGCGTCAAGATTGGCAGTGGGTTCTACCGCACCTTCTTAAACTGCCCTGACCCAATATCCGCTTATTGTCTTGCATTGTTTGTAAACTCGGTCACGTTCGTTGCTCCTGAGTACTGTGCGACCGTCCGTATCTCTGCAGAAATATTCAGAAATAATGAGCGGAATGGCAGTTGCATCACGACGAGAAGTTAGATGCAGTGATTTCCGAAGAATCCAGTCACTTTTGACTCTTTTCTCCCTCGGTTCTCGTGACTACAACTATACAACATCGGCTTAATCGTCCATTATTTCGCCACTGTCGCAGTAGCATGTTGGGTACCGGGTTAGATGAGAACCACAGGCAATGAGCTAGGAAAAAAAGACACGAAAGCAGTGACTCTGAAGTCATTTATTGACATTCCTTACATTCTCTTCAGACTCTTCACCTTTTTACGAGTAAATGGAATGTACAACCTTATCTGAGAAACGAGGATAATGCCAATTAATATGGCTTTTATGTGAGAGATTGTAAAGTGCTTATCAGTCTCGCCAAATCCTACTATGCCAAATCCTTTTTTGTCATTGGACGCGTTCATATTCCGTGTTTTAAACATTTTACGTTGTTTTTTAAATATTCTATTTTTCCACTGAGCATACTGTTAAAAAAATTGACATAGACGCCAATGCCCTTAGATATTAACACTAACAACTCCACCTAGGGAGTAAACAACCTTGTAGTTAGTGGTAGAGCTTCAGTATTCCCATTAGCCTGAGAGCTATGTCGGTAGTGCCTCCCACGCTGAATACGTTGAAGGTGAGGATTTGGACAAATGACTTAAGAGAAGATCCCCTGGAGTATTTTTTCGGTGAAGGATTGATGAAGATGAGGTAACTCGAACACACAACCGCAGCGTCTGATCGCAGCGGGCGCTGCAAACATAACACTGTATCAATGTTAGGGGCGGGAAGTATCTCAGGGAAAGGTCATGAAGCTTCGGACTAAAGTCAGTCATTTGCCACATATTCCCTCGTTCTCTCAAGCGCTAGTGGCTGAACGAGAGTAGAGCCCACGCAAATCTCGTGCAACGAGAACGCATTCTCGAGAACGATGCGACTCGATATTCTCGTAGCCAGCGGTCATACGCAGGGGCGTGCGAACAGCCTTCCTCGCGACAAGAACAAGAGTTCGAGTGACCTTGGATCTTATGTCCAGGCGCAAAGCTTGGTGAGATGTGATATCACATTGAAAATTTATCGATAGCTCTCTTGAATCAATCTCCTCCTTCTCGTTCACTGACAATGACCATCCAGCACCAGATCCATCATCTATTGGTCCGCCACTATATTTTAGTCTTTTGTTGGGTCCCTGGACACGTGGGTATAAGGGGAAATGAAATAGCTGACCAGGCAGCAAAGTCTGCCTCGAAGAAAAGAGAATTAGACATCTTCACAGTCCCCACGGAAGACACTAAGCTGTTTATAAAACGCTCTATCCGCAGTGAATGGCAAACAGAGTGGCATAACTCAGATTTTAAGCTCACGAGAATCAAGGATTCCATAAATCCTTGGTCTTCCTCATCTCGTGATACTCGGCGAGAGATCATTTTAACACGCCTCCGGATCGGTCACTGCCATTTCTCCCACGGTTATCTCCTTCACGGGGACTCACCACGGGGAGTCAAGAAAATTACAATTTTGTAATTTTTGGAAAATCCAAAGGATTGAGCAATATGGCATATATGTCAGCTGATAGGGTATATTTAGTACTATCACTACCAAAAGTTTAAAGAAAAATATTGGAGCCGTTTGGAGAAAATATTGTTTTTCTATTTTTTAAATTTCAAATATTGCACGCAATTTTTGTTGCACTCAAATATTGCACACTATTACGATTATGTTCTCGGTTTCGTAATGTTTGACATTAAAACATCAAAATGGATAAAAAAAATTGTTTAAATCTTGTTTCAAAAGGCTGATTAATCCTGACTTGATAAAGTTGTTGATGTGATAGATATTTTTCGACATTGTAACCACATTTTTGTGCCGTATCAGACCATCTTAAAAATAATCAACAAAAGGGTGAATTGTGACTTGTTTATTATTCCAATGCATCCCGTGTACAGTACAAGGGACAATCTACTTATTTTGCATATTTTGTTTGAATTTATTTAAAAACTAGTGGTGCTATAGTCACTCTCGTACTTGTTACTTTTCTTTCTGTGTTTGCTCTTCTTCGTTTTTGTCTCGTTCTCTTCGCCGCTGCAATCAGCGTTTGATAGATATTTCAGGGCTTTGCGCGATTCCTACCGCTCTTGGATAAGATCACTTTTGCTCTCCGAATATCGCATAGTCCTATCTCTGTCCTGCACTCCGCCTTGGCCCCATCTCGGTCCTTGTACCATTCTTCTGAGTGTGAGTTCCTGTTCCTCAGTTTGCAGATCTCACACACTTGTCAGTCAGTCGGCTAGAAATTACGGCAGGTGAAGTAAAACACGAGGGAGTCGCAAAGCAACACACGCCGCGGAGATAGTTAATCACGTCATAACCGAGTTTCTGCCCTACAGCCTGTGAGCGTTCACGTACTATGAGTGAGTGTGTTCACGTACTACTTGAACTCTCCTGCTCCTAGCTGCCGTCTCAGGAGGCCGAATCTCTTGACCGTACGGTTGGTAAATGTGTTAGGTTTATGTAACAATTTGATAAAACGAATATAACTAAAACCATTTTGTGTCAATACGTCCCTAAATGTTTATTGCAGAATTGAAACGATTTATTTTAATTACATAACACTATTTGTTTCCTCAGCAATAATCCAAATAAAAATATTTCAGTATTAACATTTGTCATCGCACTCAGTTATGAAAAATTATCAAAAAAATAACTTTACTACAAATTATTTACTACAAAATATTTGCTGCACCTATCAATTGATAAATTTTTGTTTACTTTCATGTAATATTTATATTAAAATTTTAGTTTATAAAAAAACGTATTTTTTTAATTTTCTCAGTTCTTTGGATCCTTAATAGTAGAATTCAAATATGACTTTAAGAATATCATAGAAGTTTCGAATCGAAACAATTTGTAAGTAAAATTTGTGATGTTTGATATTATGTAGACGTGTGACAGATATAAGTTCGACGTCAGGTTCTTGCTGTGCCAACGGGTGCGCAGGCGTAATACGCTCAGTACTACTGACAAGCTGGATTACACAACGGCGGAAGATTTTGAAACCCATTTCGGTGACGCGTGCGTAATTCTCGCTCCTTCAAACTGGAGATCGAATTTTATCACCATTCCATAATTATATAAAGGTGTCTCAAAACATCACTTGCCTTCCCCCTGACTTTCTTGCATACCTCATTCTCCCCCACCCATAGACACATCCCAGAGCTATGCTTTTCCCTTAACCCTGCTCTTGGACACCATAAAGCGCGCATTTTCCCACTCTTTTGCATAGAATTTTCTGATCCTCTGGTCTCTTAAGTGTTGTGTTGCCAATGAGAGCGGGACTGCGCAGGCGCGGAGGCGGAGGGCCCTGCAGAGGAGCAGCCTGAGGAGCAGGCGCCAGCAGCAGGCGCGCCGTGCGTCCACGTGCGCCCCCGACGCCAGGCCGACGGCACCTTCGCTTCTTGCGACGGACAGCGTCTGCGCGCGGGGCCGCAGCCAGTCCTCAGCGTCGACTCCTTCCTGGAGGACAGCGACCTCGACTCCCACGGGCCCAAGCTCGCAGCAGAGGGCCCTCATTCGTGCGACGTGTGCGGGAAGAGTTTTACCAAGGCAGGCGCTCTCTCCCTCCACGTGCGCAGGCACAAGGGAAAGCGGCCATACCCATGTGACGTATGCGGAAAGGCCTTTACTACGCCTGCTGCTGTCGGCCTGCACAAGCGCTGGCACAGGGGAGAGAACACAAGCTCTGGCACATGTCAGTATTCATGTGACGTGTGCGGGAAGGCATTTACTACGGCAGCTGCTGTCTCCCTTCACAGGCGCTGGCACAAGAGAAATAAGTCTTACTCGTGCGACGTGTGCGGAAGGACTTTTACTAAGGCAGCTGCTCTCGCCCGTCACAATGGCAGGCACAAGGGAGAAAGGTCTAACTCGTCCGACGTGACGAGAAAGGCCTTTCCTAAGGCAGCTGCTATTACCATTCACAAGGGCAGGCACAAGAAAGAAAATACGTATTTGTGCGATTTTTGTGGAAAGGCTTTCACCAAGTCGGGCAACCTTCTCATTCACATGCGTACGCACACAGGAGAGCGCCCTTATGTATGCGATGTGTGCGGGAAGGGTTTCACCCAGTCGGGTTCCCTCACAGCTCATAAGCGCTTGCACACAGGAGAACGCCCTTATGTATGCGATGTGTGTGGGAAGGCTTTCGCCCAGTTAGGCTCCCTCTCCTCTCACCAGCAGAAGCACGTGGGAGATCGCCCCAATTCACTCGGTACGTACGGAAAGACTTTGGCTAAAAAATACGCCGCCTTTTCTCTAAAGCGCACGGACACGAAACAGCGGACATGTACATGCGAAGTCTGTGGAAAAACTTTCTCTAATTCGAGCTCCGTGACCATTCACATGCGCCTTCACACAGGAGAGCGGCCGTTTAAATGTGATTTGTGCGGAAAGGCCTTTGCTCATTCAAGCAACCTTAACGTTCACATGCGGACGCACACGGGAGAACGCCCGTATCCATGCGACGTGTGCGGAAAAGCTTTCATTAATTCAAGCATCCTTTCTTATCACAAGCGCAGGTTCCACACGGGAGAACGGCTGTTCGGCTGCGACGCGTGCTCCCGTCGCTTCTTCCTCAAGTCCGCGTTGATCACGCACTGGCAGCGACATCATGCGTCTCCTCAGAGAGAACAGAGCCAACTCTCGTTAATTCCCCGTGATTAACATGCGTTGATGCTTTAATTCGTAGAAAATTGTTAGCAGAGAGGTACCGGTCGATGTTGAAATCAGACATTTCATTCGTTGTTGACTCTGTTGAAAACACTGGTCTGTTTGAAACTGTTAGCTTGATGGTTAGGCCCTACTGCTTTAAATGTGTTCGTAAACCAGAAACGTTTGACGTCGACGATACAGTACAGTAACACAGTTACAATTTTTTTCATTTGAATTGTTTAAATTTTAAAATGTAACTAGTTTAAACTGATTGACAGTTATACCTTTAATGTATTTATAGTATAAATTAATAGAACAGGGCCAGTGTGTTTTCTGATTGGTATTTATCTAGAGGCATGTGTTAGTTACGTGCGTTAGTTAGTACACGAGTTTTCTGAGTGTCCGTGACGTTATATAATTCGACGGTGTTAGTTTCGCAGCGAAGGACTGGATGGAGATTGGGGTTAATGATATGCAAAAGATTTCCATCGGTGATTCAAGTACAAACTTACAGCCCGTAAAGACTGCGAAGAGGCTCAGCTTCGCCGTTGTAGGCATTGTGGAGGTACATACAATAACGTCTGTTCTTAAATTGTCCACCTCTACTTTCAGTGACATCGCGCGGCCGATTAAGCAACTAATCTCGCCTTTGTTCCGCCAACATCGATGCGCATATACGTACAAACTTTGTAACCAGTGGGCGAAAAATGTGAAAAAATCCTTAATGAACCGCTTGATGTCGCTAAAAGTAAAGGTGTACTATTCAGCTACGAACGTTTTTCGTACATAACATTTTGAGTTCTCCTTCGTGGTATAGGCCACGCTCAGCCGCGGAGTCATTCTACCCCTCCGGCAGGGCCGAAGAACTCGGAACTAGAGAGTGCTTGTTTTAATACCAACTATAAAATTCAATTATTACAGGTTCTTAACTATTTGTTGAAGTTGAATTGAGTTTTTCGATTGTTAAGAAAACTCATTATTCTCAAAGAAAAACTGAGTAACACATTTCGGATATGTTTAAAAGTTATTGTTGAGTAAAGTTAATGTAAGTTTGAGCTTTATATTATGTGGAGTGTTTTTAAATGAAATCGAAAAGTAGAAACACTTTTAACTATACATTGTGAAACATTAAGATTTATTATAAAATATAATCTTTATATAAAATATGTAGTTTCCTAGAACAATAAAAAATATTTGGTTCAATAATAAATATGTATTTACATAGAAATCCTTTCTCTCCTAATAAGACAGTTAAGTGAGCAAGAGATGTCCGATTAATTGTAGATCTAGGAGGTTCCAAAACATGCAACAAGGCACCAAGAATTTTCTTAAAAAAATTCCGAGACAAACTATTTAAAAATGTTGGTGTATTTTGTTTCCAAGAGCAATTTGTTTTTGTTTCATGTTTTATTATGGAAATGTATTTTTTCAATGTTATTGGTTAAGAATTAATGGAAATGATCGGGATCCACATAAACACATTTTACAGATGTTAAATGAATACTAATTTAATGACACAAAATTATTTTTTGTTCACTGCAATTACTATTTACGTAATTTTTCGTTTCATGTGATTGATCTCCATTTTACACACCCAGCCGCCCATTATAAGACAATACCGTTCCCTAACCCAGGTAAAAATATTTTCGACATAACCTCCGACGAGTAAATTGTTTCAAAGGTCGCACATTTTTACTTTCTCGTATACGTACGTTTATTCAGAGTAATTCACGTAGTATAGAAAAAGTTATATAATGCCCGAAAAATCGGTGGATTTTCGACGGAAAAAAATTCATTGCTGGTCTCGTGTAACAAAAAGTGCATAAAACTAGTTGCTAAATTATAAGAAAAAATCCTTTAACTCGTCGTTTACTAAGAATGCCTGTTTTGTGGGTCCTTGATGCCAAAAACCGTTCGCCTCTCACCGTCCGTCTCCCTCTCCTGTCCGTCTCCCTCTCCTGTCCGTCTCCCTCTCCTGTCCGTCTCCCTCTCCTGTCCGTCTCCCTCTCCCGTCCGTCTCCCTCTCCCGTCCGTCTCCCTCTCCCGTCCGTCTCCCTCTCCCGTCCGTCTCCCTCTCCTGACCGTCTCCCTCTCCCGTCCGTCTGTCGCTATCTCTCTCCCTCTCTCTGTCTGTCCCTATCTCTCTCTCTCTCCGTCTGTCGCCATATCTCTCTCCGTTTGTCGCTCTTTCCGTCTGTCACTCGCTCTCTCTCTTTCCGTGTGTCGCGCTCGCTCTCTCTCTTTCCGTGTGTCGCGCTCGCTCGCTCTCTCTTTCCGTCTGTCGCTGTCTTTCCGTCTGTCACTCTCTCCGCGTGTCACTCTTTCTCTTTGTCACACTTCGTGTCTTTGTCTCTGTCTTTCTCTCTCCCGCCGTCTCTCTCTCTCTCTCTCTCTCTCTCTCTCTCTCTCTCTCTCTCTCTCTCTCTCTCCGTCAAGGTGCCATTGCATCTTGGGCATATTCCTGCATGTGACGGCTTCTATGTATGAAATGGCAAAATTGTTAGCTCGATTTGCAGATGTTGGTAGTATTTTGTTATGGGTTGATATTTTTTGTTAATAAACAATGTAAATGAGAACAGGTAATGTTTCACGTATGACTGCGGTTGTCGTTAGCCAGTATAGCAGGCGACTATTACTCTCGCTTCCGACCGATGGCGTGGTTGTTGATACACAACTGACCGTTAAAAAAAGCTGTTATCTGGCTGTCGCGGGTATGTTACTTACGCGATCAATAAATAATCTTTGAAGCGGTTTGAATATAGAGTCAAAATTTGAGCTCAATCCGTGCAGACCTTTTTGTGTTTTTGATGCGTGCACAAACCAACGTAATATAAGCGTAGAACATATCGATTATATACTAGTATTTATATTCTTCTGGGTAGTTTTATTTCGCAACTTATGACTGGGGGCACATGCTCTTGTGGCAATTTGACAACCGTATGAAATGTTTGGCATCCCTTTCACTTTTAGCGACTTTCATGCAGTCATGTTCCCTCAGGTATCAGGTACAGAAGAATCGCCATTGTCATTGTCATTGTAAGGAACAATAATATTTTTAATCAGTAATGATGAATTTTCTAGTTATTTGTCTGTTATAAATACTTTTGTGCGCAGGCGCCGAGGCGCAGAGGTCGCAGCGGAGGAGTGGCCGAGCGCCGGTGCTCCCAGAGGAGTCGCGAGAGGGCGGCTCCTCCAAGCGCGCCCTCCTGGCGTTGCCCTCGCCGCGCAGCCGGCCCACCAAGAAGCCCACGCGCATAGCCAAGCGGCCGTATCGCTGCGGCGCGTGCGGCATGGCCTTTGCCCAGGAGGGCACCCTCGCGCACCACGCGCGCGCGCACACGGGAGAGCGACCGTTCGGGTGCGAGACGTGTGGAAGGGTCTTCGCCAACCCGTACAGCTTCGCCTACCACAAGCGCACGCACGCGGAGCAGCGCTCGTAAAGGAAATCTTATGTCATCCACATGTGCTTTGGTCCCATCAAGACTATTAAATATGTTTGACTATTAAACGTGGTCCCTTGCTTTTGTGACGTCGTCGTGATGTGAAAAACAACACAGACACGGAGTTTCTTTGTACAGGTTTATTTACAATTACTGTACATTACACTTTTTATTTACATACTCCTCCGGAAACTACCGCTGCACTCCACAGCACTACCATTCCTGAGGTAAGCCATCCCAACCTGACCAGCGTACCCAAGCGTGCCAACTTGTAGCACCGCTCCCGACATCTGCTGTGGCCACCCTCGCAAACCTGCGATCACTCCCTCACGGATCAGCAAAAGAGCCTGCGCACCGCCGTTCGGCCCAAACTCGAATGCCAACGCCCAATACTCCACCGGCGTCTATAGCGAGGAGTCACGTGACAGACCTCCCACGCTGAAGACCCGCGGACCGAGTCACCTCATTACAGAGTTTTGGGCCGATCGCAAAATGGGGACCGCCGATGTCCTCGCATATCATTCTGCTCCAGCTGACCCCCAGATGTTCTGAGACACGCCCCGGCGGCCTGCACCCTCGAAGCGACAGCTCCGGTTGCACCGCCAGCCCGACGCCTGGACCACCCCCTCCCACGTGCCAGCCCGCGCCTTCGGCGGTCCGATGACTACAGAAATGCTATAACGTTACACTTTGCTTCTGGACATAAATATAACGTTTCCTTGGGCATGAAAACAAATAATACTTCCCAACTGTTTCCTTTATCCTTTCAACCAATGCTGAGAGGTGGCGCCTTCTTTTTCTTCTGGGCACAAATATAATTTCACTATGAACATTTTCGAGAGTTCAGAGGCGAATATTGATATTCAAATTATCATGTTATCCATGTTTTCGCGGCAGTAAGTCGATTCCTTCTCGATGGGCGATAACTAAAGTACGTAATTGGTTTGCTTTTGCAAATAGTTTTTATTACATGAGAGCGAATACTTTTTATCAATTTTTGGCGAAAACTCTCATATCCATCTATTCAGAATTCTACTTGCATTTGTGTTACGGTGGGTATCCCATAATTAAGAAAACGTGCACAGAGTAACCTCCCAATATATTACAGTTTTAACTGTTTTTTATATTAGATAAATAAACTTGTCACTTGCAAGGTTCGTTTCAGGTGCAGAAAACAATAGATTTTGCTGGCGAGCAGTGGCGGCTGGTAGGGTAGTGCCAATGTGCCATGGCACCACCAAGAAAAAGGGGAAACAAATTTCACCACAAATGTTTGTATAACATATCGTTTCTTCAAAATATGTTCTTTATATGTAATACATTTGCACGAGCGCCATAAGGGACGCATCCGAAGTAGTTCACATCCTGTTCAATAGACTGCACCTATGGCACTATCTTCATCGAGCAGACTACCACGCCCTCAGGATAACCCGATGCCCTGGTATTTCGCACATGGAGAGGCGGCGTGTGCCATGGGTGTAGGGCTTCCCCTCTTCTTCCCGTGCCCTTCAGCGAACTCAGGAAGCTGTGACCTGTTGAGATTACTGTGGGGCGCTCAGGCTTTCAGGCTGAGTATTTTTAGTTTAATCATAACATAATAAACACGGTCAATGTAAAATTAAATTTTGTTGCCCACGAATTGTATAGTAGAGGTTACTAAACCACTTTTAAAACATAGCATCCATGATCAAAAACATGGTTTTGATCGATGTTTTAATTTTGAACACCGATAACTGGTAATATCGATGTCGCATAACAAGGGAGTTTGTGCACGTTGTAGCGGGAAGCAATCGACGGCAATCTCGATGTCTACGCATGCGCAGATGCACGAGAGTGATGCGAAACTTGAACAGCGCATGCGAAGAAGATAGTGCTTTCGATTGCTTTAACGTTCGAGGGTGCACAAAATCCCTACTATACTTTTCTAACGTGGCGACTGAGTATCTCCTAGATGGAATTCGGCACGACATTTTGAGTCATTCTCAGGCCTGCCGCAAGATGTCGCATGATCGCGACCACATCAAGCAGTGCTACAAATCAAGCGACTAGCGACAGGACTGACAATGACTCAAAAAGTAGTGCAGAATTTCATCTTGGCGATACTACCGTCAGTCGTCACGTTACCAAAACACAAGAATAATGGGTACCACCAATAAAATTCCGTACCAGCCGCCACTCGTGGCGAGACTCGCAAATCATCTTAATGTACTAGCGTCACAAAAATGACAAAAACTCGATCGTGCTTAATGTAGCATTTCTTTCTGCATAAAAATTCTGTTCATCCACCCCGTTCCCAGGGCCTCTTATATAAACACTATATTTCTCCATAAAATGGTAGCGCTTCACTTATAAAAATGAACTCTTAGAAAGAACACTAGTTACCATTCCTTCCTCGTCTTTCAGATGACTTCCACCTTAGTAAAGCAATCCAGGGCAAGATGACAAAACTTTTAAGGGTGTCAGATGATAAAGTTTAATTAGTCTGCTTAAAAATTGTGGAAGCCTTTAGATTATTTATGACAAATCCTTCTATGTACTAAATCTGAACTTCCACTTACAGAAGTAACTCGAAAAACGTCAGGGAGGGAATATGCAACAAGTGTGACAGCTGAACAATTTTAAAGATCGGTAGAGCAACAGCTCATCGAAGATAATTTGTTATGTATAAGTTGCGGCAGAAACAACTTCTTATATGAACACTATATTTCTGCATAAAATGGTAGCGCTTCACTTATAAAAATGAAGTCCCAAAGAACACTAGTTACCATTCCTTCCGCATCTTTCAGATGACTTCCATCTTAGCAAAGCAATCCTGGGCAAGATTACCTTAACCACAACTTTCAGAGATGTCTCGAAAGGGGTCGTAAGAGACGTAACTCAATAGTTTGTGAACGCCTTAGCGGGCTGCAATCGACTGCATTTTTGAGTCTACGCATGCGTTAACTCGAAAAGTTAGCGGCCCCACTGTTTCGCGGGATTTAGCGGGCGACATATATCGATCATTCGACTATTTTAGATGGAATTTGTTACTCACTGTGGTGGCAGAGTGTGCTGCTGACTATTTCCAAGGTGCTTAATGCCGACCTGGATGGCCGAGGTGGCTAAGAGCGAGTACCGACTCAGCGCTTCGGTCCGAAGGGTCGCGGGTTCGAGTCCCGCCTTGGGCATGGCTGTTTGTCCCTTGACTTTGTATGTATGTGTTGTCGCGGAGGGCCTCGCGTTCTGCTGACCTCAGATCAGAGGAGCCCGCAAGTGTGTTGGTGTCTAGTGTATG